>CM044556.2:30985498-31242998 GCA_024416835.2 Perccottus glenii | reverse complement strand
GTTTGATTTATTAACCCTCAGAGGTTCTGCTCTGTCTGTATATGCCCCCTGGTGGTTAGGACTTGTAACTTGTGTCTTGCTAAATATTGACAGAGAACACAGTCACAGTTTATGATCTACAGTCTTTAATGAAAAGGTAAATAATAGACAGAGAAGTCAGAGAAATAAATGGAAAGGGGACAGAATGGAAAGTTGAAACTGCAGGTAGCAACAATGTCTTCAATCAGTCAGTTGAAAAAAAAAGTGAAGTCTACACCTAAAGCAGCAACAGAGTGGACTGTAGTACCTTTTGCATGCAGAGATATTTGTCTGGAACAGAAAGTCACCAGGCACACTTCTCACTCAACCCTTCAACATCTTCAGTAATCTACCTTTCAGGTGTCAAACTCAAGGTCCAGGGCCATATCAGACCTGTGCCAATTTTTAATCAGGCTTTACCTAATTATCAAACTCAACATCAGGTCTGGAATACAGAGCATAATAAATCCTGCTGCTGTGTTTCAAATGGAGTTAATGTCCACTTGTGTTGGAACATTTTAAAAACAGACATATCCAAAGATAACTGTACAGGAGTGGAACCCAATCAAACAGTTGATGTTTGGAAAGCCCATGACATTTATAAAAGTGAGACTTTAATGTGTTATATATGACCATTTATATTCCTGGCCTTGACTTTTTCCCACAGTGGCCCTAATCCTCTTGTGGAGATGGTAATGCCATAAAAATATAATGCTTTGTTGTGTATTTGTGTCAGTCTGATGTCACTACACGCACTGAATGATACTCCTGCTGTCTGTAATGAATTTAAAATGACTAATCACCAACACCCACCTTAAAAAGAAACATGTAAATAATTCATTGAGAAGATTGTAAGACCTCATTCTCAAAACCCATTGGACATTGAGTTTGACTGAACCTTGAGCTCATCCAGACTACACTCCTCTGACCATCAGCCTTCGCCTGGGTCTTGTCCGTTGGGTCCTATCTAAAGGGGCCTGGGGGAGGGGAGGGGGGCTGCACATCAGAAGCCCACCTTGCTGCTGTCCCGGCCCAGGATGGCGTAGCTCATGAACTGCTCAGCATCTAGCTCCAGCTCGGGGCCGTCCGGCAGGGAACCCTCCACTGTCATTTCCTGAACCCCCTCCTCACCCTTCCCCCGCCGGACCACCTTCCGCACAGTCTGAACACACAACACAGGACACACACACGGGACGAGGGGACAGAGTGAGATGGTGTCCAACACAAAATAATCATCACAATAAAAGAAATGAAGCTTATGTTTCGGTCATTTGAATTTGACAGTGACAAGATACTTTTGTATAGTTTTCTCTTAATATTGTGTAAATGTTGTAGGACTGCACATCTTTAATGCATGTGATGATATATGTTGAATATTGCATCAACAATAAGGTGATGTTTGAATCTCGGCGGGTCATTAAAAAAAAATAAAAAATAAAAATAAAAATAATAATACATAAATGTTTTGTGCAATTTCCTGTATTTAATATTTGGGAATATATATTTTTATATTTTATTCAATTTTTTGATAAGTTTATAATACATTGGCCTAAAAAAACGTAACTTCTGGGATGTCTTCTAACCTTTGGCCTCACGTCACAAAAAGAACAAAATTAACAGAGAAATAAAGACATAATGGAAGAGAAGGGGCGGGAGAAATTAAAGTCATACATTCACATCATTAAAAGAAACATTTTTGCTGAAATAAAGCCTGTTTTCATTTACATTACATTGCGTAGTATGTCTATTTAATGGTTGTGGGTGCGGGGCGGCCCAAATCATTTCATAAAAGTGGGACCTGCAAGCTCAAAAGGGAACACTTGCTTCTTCTTTGAGATCATAACTAACAAAAATTGGTAAATAATTCCACAATGAATGCTTTTAATAAATATCTAATAAAAGTAACCTGTCACTGCCAACACTGGAATCAGTTTCTTCAAATGACTCCACAAGTATCTTACTCATAATCGATAAACACGATCTATGGAATGATTCGTGAAAAGAGTGCGGTTATGTTTAGAGTTCTAGTAGACTGACCTTTTTCGTGACAGTGTTTCCATGTTCATCGGTGAAATGCTCTTCACTCACTTGCTCCCCGGGCAGATTCTCAGCATCGTCGCCCTGAACAAAACACACAGAAACACCCTTTTTAGACCCTCTTAGTGTTTGTAGACATGAGCTGCTTCTGCAATTTGACAACTGCAGTTAAGCCGACCACAGCCACCTGCATAATCAGGCTTTAGCTGCTCTACGTACGTCCAATGATTAAAACACCCGGCAGATCTGAAAATATTGACCTTTTTTTTGCCTTCATGAAGCCTGCTCTGAGCACAACAAATATCAGATGAAGTGAGTCCTATCTGCTTTTAACTTTAATCATCAAACTTTATTGCAGACTCAAAGTCCAGATTAAAAGTGCAACACCCAAAAGAAACTACATACATACATACATATACACATACAGTACTACATACATACAGTACATATATGTGGGAAGAACGGTAAAAACGGTACTGCTACAGCAAAGCAGAGAGCATGGCAGACTCGCACAGTGAGAAATGTTTTCTCTTGTTACAGGTAAAGTGCTAAAGTAAAACACTAAGGTGGGAACGTGGGACATTACTAAGATAAGAGTGGGACAGTTTAGGCCGATTTTCTTGTTAATTATGGCACGTATGCTAGCACTTACCGGGTTTGACCAGTGGGGTCCGAAGTTATACTTTTGCTAATCAAAATGTCATAGTGGGGCATCTACACAGTTATGTCATATGTACTTGTAGTATTTATTTAAATTTTATTCTAATTTTGTATTATTTGTGGCTATATTTCATAAAAGTAAAAACGGTACTGCTACAGCAAAGCGGAGAGCATGGCAGACTCGCACAGTGAGAAATGTTTTCTCTTGTTACAGGTAAAGTGCTAAAGTGAAATAAATCAAACTAAAGAGACACTTTGAGCCTCATCATTCAAGTGTGCAACATATACAGTTAACTCTAGCCTCAGGTCAATATATTTCTGGAAACAGACTTATACAAGGATAGTTTTTGGACCTTTTTTGGACCAGTTATCCTAAAGAGGATCTATCTTTAACTTGGGGGAAATAACTGCAGCTTTGGGTGGTATCTTCCTGATGACGTCACCTGTAAATAGGGCCGTGCTGTTTGTTGACAACCTCCAGTGCATTTGTCCTACTTGACCGGTCCGTTTGGGGGGATCAGTCCCTCCTGGTTCGGTCCGAAGACAAGGAGGGACAGAGCTTTTGTAGTTGCTGCTCCTAAACTTTGGAACAATTTACTTTTGAAAATAGTCTCTTAAACATACTTTTATTTCTTGGGTTATGACTCAGTGTGAGATATTGTGTTTTATTCTTCCTGTGTCTCTTATATATTTGTTGGAACTGTTTCACTGTGTCATGCTTTTATTGTGGACAGCATTTTGGTCAATGTTTTTATTTTATTTGTGCTTTATAAATAAAATTGTGTTGTATTTGGTGAAAGTCAATGCTTAAACACAGATGCAGAGAGTTTGTCACACTATCACTCACCCTTACTGACTGTCAATCACAGTTTAAACCAGTTTAGCTCCTCAGTGCTCTTGGTCCACCTTCTCACCTGTCACTGAAGAGGACATTAAGGGTCTACTAAAAAAGGTGAAACCATCATCAAGCCCTCTAGATGTAATGCCAACTTCACTGCTTTTAAATGTATTTGATTTAGTTGGTCCATATGTTGTTAAACTGATCAACCTTTCTCTTTTAACTGGTTCTGTGCCCAGCTCTTTTAAACAAGCGGTCGTCAGCCTCATTCTGAAGAAGCCCAATTTGGATTCTTTTGAACCAAACAACTACAGGCCAATCTCTAAATTGCCTTTTTTATCTAAAATCTTGGAGAGAGTGGTGGCGGAGCAGCTGACTGCGTTTCTTAATGAAAATAATTTTATAGATAAATTTCAGTCAGGCTTCCGAAAATGTCATTCAACTGAGACTGCCCTGCTGAAGATATCAAGTGACATTATGATGGCGGCTGACTCTGGGCAGTACTCTGTCTTGATCCTACTGGATTTATCGTCTGCTTTTGATACTCTGGACCATAATGTATTGTTAAAGCGTCTGCAATATGAAACGGGTTTCTCTGGATCAATTCTAAAGTGGTTTTCCTCTTACCTGAGTGACAGATCTTTTTGTGTCTCTATTAACAATATTCTGTCTGAAATGACCCCTCTGTCATACGGAGTTCCTCAGGGCTCAGTCCTAGGTCCTCTTTTGTTTTTATTGTACATTCGCCCTCTTAGTGAAATAATTCACGGTTTTAAAAATGTGTCTTATCACTTTTATGCTGATGACATTCAGTTGTACTGTTCTTTTAAAGACTCGGAGTTTCATAAACTTACTGATTTGTTGAACTGCTTGTCTTGCATAAAGAACTGGTTATACAATAACTACCTACAGCTGAATACAAAAAAGACTGAAACTTTAATTTTTGCACCAGACCAAAAAATACCTCAAATCAAACAACACCTTGGTTCCCTGGGTTCTTCCGTCCAGTCGAGCCTCAGAAACCTTGGTGTTCTGTTTGACCAATCGATGTCTCTGGACAGTCATTCTAGACAGTTGGTCAAAAACTGTTTTTATCATTTGAGAAACATTTCTAAATTGAGAGTGTTTTTGTCTAAAGCTGACTTGGAGATGATTATTCATGCTTTTATTTCTTCTCGTCTTGATTATTGTAATTCTCTTTTTACTTGTTTGAACAAATTGTCTCTGAGTCGACTACAAATGGTGCAAAATGCTGCAGCCAGGCTTTTAACTGGAACCAACAGAAGGGCTCACATTTCCCCGGTTTTATCCTCATTACATTGGCTTCCAGTCAAATTCAGAATTGATTTTAAAATTTTAGTCTTGACTTTTAGAGCTCTGCATGGACAGGCCCCCCAGTACATCACTGACCTGCTGACCCCTTACTCCTCCTCCCGCGCTCTTTGGTCTTCTGGTCAAAACCTTCTAACGGTCCCCAAAACCCGTTTTAAAACTCGGGGAGACCGGTCTTTCCAAGCAGTCGCCCCCAGACTCTGGAACGCCCTGCCCCTGTCACTGCGAGTGGACGCTTCTGTTGATTCTTTTAAAAAGCAGCTGAAGACACTTTTATTTAAACAAGCTTTTAGTTGATTGGGCTTTTTATGTTTTTAATATTTTGTGGTTTTAATTTTTATTCTCATAGTTTTATTGTTCTTTTATTGCACTTTGTGATTTATATCTGTGAAAGGTGCTATATAAATAAAATTTACTTACTTACTTACTAAATTCAGATATCTTAAAACTCATGAAAGAACGAGAACATGCTTTAAAAATAACTTTGAAAACAAATTTCACACATGCGCGATTACAATACACGATTTTAAGAAATAAAGCAGTAAGATCCATAAGGAAAGCAAAAGCTGATTGTTTTCTCTCTATAATTGATAAATCCAATGTAAACTCTAAAACTATATGGAACCAGATAAAGAAAATGACAGGCAATGACCCTAAAGAACAAGCAGTGTTAGAAATCAAAATAAATGACCAACTAACAAATAATTCTCCAGTCATAGCTGAAGCCTTCAATAGTTACTTCATCCACTCTGTGGCCACAACAGCAAAAACTTTTACACCAGTAACTACAAGTAGGCCTTTATGTTCGGCTGATACCAGCGCAGCAGGTTTCAGTTTAATAAGTCTGACAGAAACAGAGGTATCACAGACCATTAAGTCACTCAGAGCCAGACCTTCCCCAAGGATCAATTCCTATTTGGTTAATCGCTCCCAACGTGTCAGAGTCCAATCCTATCAATCTACAGCCCTCAGTCTGTCCACCGGCCTTCCCCAAGGATCAGTTCTCGGGCCTTTACTGTTCTCACTTTACATCAATGACCTTCCTTCTGTTTGCAGTGACGTTTCTGTGCAGATGTACGCAGACGACACTGTAGTCTACGTTCATGGCAGAAGTCTCTCTCAGGTGGCTGAGAAGCTCACAAACTCCATGGTTTCCATCTCCACTTGGTTAAAACAGTCATGTTTACAGTTAAACACTTCTAAAACAGTGTTTTTCCATAAATCCAACTGTCCTCCTGTTGGTGGGTCTCTGGAGAACGGCTGCAGGTTGTATCTGAATACAAATATCTCGGAGTGTTAATTGATTCTAAACTGTCTTTCAAATCACATATTACTGAGGTCAGTAATCAAATAAAATTCAACATGAGTCATTTCAGACATACTCGTTCTCAAATGTCCACTCAAGCAGCTAAAATGTTTATGCACTCAATGATCCTGTCCCGTTTCACAAACTGCTCACCTGATTGGTCACACGTCAGTTCTACATCTGTAAACTCCTGCAGTCATTGTATAAACAAACAAAAAACATTTTAGACAGAAAGCCAAACTTTTACCATCATTGTCCAATACTGCAAAAATATAAACTACTTAGCTGGAGAACATGGTCAAATACTCAAACCTTTTCCTGACTTTAGACAGTTTATTCACACCCGTACAGTCGATCACAGCAGAACCAGACGAGCAGCGAGAGGACATTGTATCATACCCTTTAGGAAAAGGACATTTGGTCAATCCACCTTCTCGGTCTCTGCAGCTTCTGAATGGAATCACACCCCCTCCACCATCTGAAACCTAAACACCTCCCACACATTTAAGATACAGCTGAAGAAATGGTTTATTGACGACCAGCGCTGTGAGACTCTACCTCTCTCTGCTGCTGCTGACCTCTGACCTGTGTTCTGTCCCGTCTCTGATGTTCGATTGTTGTGTAGGCTGTGTTTGTCTGTGAATGATTGTTTTGTCTGTTGTATATATTGTGTAATACTTTTATAGATTGTGTGTAATTGCTTTGTAAACTTTTGTAGTAAAAATTTTATTCCTCATGTTTTAGCCTGACTTTTAACATCTGTCATGGGACTACAGATGAAAAATAGCCTGTTGGCTAACTCTGGCATATTTACAGTCTTCTTTCCGTCTAACAATATGCACTGTCCCTGAAATAAATAAATAAATAAATAAATAAATAAATAAATGATTGTGTGTGTTGTCGCTCTGCTCTCACATTTGATGAATCCTTTTAATCAGCTTCAGAAATCTTTCATATTCATTAAATGAGTGCAGTTACCTCCCTGAACCACCAGATGGAGCTGTATCATCTCTGGTTTTCCCAAATATTTTCACTCAAAAAAAACAACAATATAGCCTAATGACGGACAAATGCACAGCGTCTTCAGTTTTTCTGTGTTGGACTCAGATTTAAATATTAATATTCGGCTCACGCTGTACACTTCTTCGACCGAGAGCATAATAAAAGACACTTTACTCTGGGTTTGTTTGTCATTTTGGTTTGCTTCAGACACAGACGGATTAATGGAACGGAAACAGTGCCTTTGAAGAGTATTTATCTCGACTTCAACGAAAGGACAGAGAGAGCTCTGATAACGAGAGAGAGACAGAAGCATAATAACCATTTTCTGTCCTGGAGAGGTTTACATCAGACCATTGTCATAACCAAAGACACCAGTGCAGAGTTTAATAAAAAAGATAAATAAATAGAAAAGAGATAAATTAATATTTTTTTTGGTTAACTCATAAAAACCTTTAAAGTCCTTTAAATGTTGTAGAAAGTTCCTATAGAGCTGAAAGGTCAAAGACACAAAACAGGTCAAAGAATTTGATGAAGTTTAGAAAAGCTGAAAAATGAGCTAAAGCCATTGAGAAAAACTGGAACTAACTGGAACAAAACCATTTAAAGTGGACAGAAGTAAGTCAAGTGAAGGATGTATATTTGTGGATATGTTTTATAACAGATCATCTGAAATATGGCATTTATCTGTAAATAAAGCCCTTTATCATGTTCCCACATCCTCTCAGAGAGATCCACAGATGATAGGTTTAGTCTGAGTGTCTGTGAGAGCCTTAAGAGACTTTAAGCGGTTTCAGGAACACACTGAAGCCTAAAAAGGATCCACCTCCAACAAATGATATGTTCAAAGTGTTTCCCATGAACTCGACCTGAGCCTGAACCACACTCGGCCTCTGACACTTTGGGATTAAACACACGTCTGTGAGATAAAAGTACAATATCTACGGATTTTGTGTTTTTTTTTTTTTTACCTCAGCATGTCCCTAAAGCTCTGCACAAAGCTACAGCTCTAGTTCTATTTTCAAAGAAAACTGAAAAGATTACAAATGAAACTATTAAATGATTTTATTTAACACTTGTTTCACAACAGACAGATTGACTTTTACAGAATTATATGATGCATAAGAATAAGATTTCAAGCTTGTTTTGTTTAGCTTAGAGAAGATGAATGCATAATGACTTGTATGTTCTTTTTATTGATGTTTTTTCTTGAATGAATTTCAAATTAAACAGAGAACCCAAGTCCTGAGTCCACAGTGAGCTCTGAGCAGGGCCCGAGCTCAACTCCTCAGACTCACAGGTTTAAGGAGAACCATCAAGTCTCTGGGCCACCATCAGGTTCTAGTTGGGTCCATACGCTGCCTAAGAGCGTTCACCCACAGAACATTCCCCTTTTATTAGTCCTCAACACCAAATCACAGCCGTTTGTGACCAGAGCCTTCTGTCACACGTCCCAGTGAAAAGCATCTGTAGCGACACAGATCACAGGACGCTGCAGTCGCCTCTTGTCAGAACAGTCACCATTTGATCCTGAAGACCTTCCAAAGGTGAAGCATTTAGGTGAACACAGGCAGTGCACAGCTTAACCTGAACCTTTTGAGACCCGTGGCTTAAAGCCCTCCTCGAACCAAGAGGTCTTCAGAAGAACTCTGGGCCCCGGAGCCTCTGTTCCTCACAGAGACTGTAGACAGCCTCTGCAGGGCTGGCAGAAGGTGTCACGTACTGACAGCAGGAACGAGCTGAATCTGCTCTTTGGTGGACTCAGCAGATGCTTCCTGATGCAGTCCACGACCACACCTCTGTAGTCTGTGTACTCCACGACTCTTATGCGAACATATTTCTGTCTTTTGGAGCACAAGTCCCTGAGGACGCATTTAGCCACATTCTCAATGTGGTAGACTGTAGGTCTGACCTGAATGTCCCCCTGAACGTGGGCCATCGACGACTCGAGCCGCTGGACCAGATCTGTGACCACCTCCTTCATGTCGGTCCCTGGTTGGTCCTTGAGGAGCCGGCTGACCACCTCATTCACCAGGTTCGAATACTCCTTTCTTTTCCACACATACAGGGGTTGGGCCGGGCCTCGGGAACGCCCTGTACAGGTTTAGCTGTGGGAGGAAGATTGGGTGGTGTTTGAGCCACAGTCTCAGACTGAAGACTGACGGCTGCTGTGTTGTCTTTGGTGATTACCTGGATCTTTGAAGGAAAGTGTTTGCAGGCCACCCTTTGGATCCTCCTCAAGGCCCTCTGGACCGGGTCGACCAAGACCGGGTGTCTCTGCTGGGTGTGGAGCCAGGTGAGAATATTGTTCATGAAGCTGTCGATCTCTGCTCGGACCGTGCTCCTGGATGTGCTGAGTCTTATTTGTGGTATGTTCTGGATAAGCTCGAAGAGCTGCTGGCTGAGCTTCTGGAGCCGCCCGCTGCTGATGTCCCGGGACAGTTTCTGATAGATGCACACCGCACCCTCCTGGTTGTCTGTGAGCTCATTGAAAAGAGGAAAGGCCTTCTTAATGAGCTCGTCTGTGATAACGCCGCTGCCCTGGGTTTGTTTGCAGCACAGTTTGCAGCTCAAACCGTAAAATGTGGCTTTGGCATAACACAGCACAAAGAAAGACTTGATCTTCTCACTCGCCCCCTTCAAACACATACGCATGGGGGCGTCCTGGATAATGGAAACTATTGACAACGCTGTGTTCTCATTGTCAGCGCTGATGCTCTTAGTTAACTCACTGCTCGCGTTCTCCTTGACGACCTTCATGTCAATGACCTCACGTTCCAGAATGTCCTGGACCGTTTCCTGGACTTTTTCCAGGATGCTGGTCAGGGAGGTTGACTGTGGAGACCCTGATCCTAGTTTTGATAGTGGGCAGGCCTCGGCACAGTGGGCGTAGCCACCACAAGGGCCACACACGGTGCACAGATTGTCTCTGATTGAGCGAAGAAAGGCTCTTGCCTGGTGGGCCATGGCTTTGAGGGTCTCTCTCGGTGTTTTGTAGCCGCTGTCCTCCTCCAGCTTCAGGCGGCTTAACTGAACTTTGCTCCGGGACAGGGCCGAGTTGACTCTGCTCGCCACTTCGCCAACCATCAGTTTGAGCAGGTCTTCCATGGACTCGTGCGCGGAGCCCAAAGCTGCCTTAAAACTGATGCAGAGGCTGCATTGCAAGGCTTTCTTCACAGCCTCCACAGAAATGAGCGGAAGGCGCTGCCTCTTTCTCCTGCAAAATAATTTCTTTCAAAGCTGCCAGAATCTCATTGACGCTGTTTCGATGATTTCAAAAACAGCTTCACCAGGATGTCCTGAGCGACCCGGTCAGAAATGTCCGAGGAGTGCAGCCTCTCCAAATATGACACGACCAGTGGCATTATGCGTTTGGTCGATATCATGGGGACACTCTTATCCAGAGGGGACTCGTCCACAGTAGTGTCCGTCTCTGTCCCGTACCCATCGCTGGTCGTTAATTCCGGGGTCGTCAGCATCTCCTGGTCCGTCTCGTCGAAGTGCTGCTGTAATGTGGCTCTTGGTTTGTTCATGTTTGAAGTATCGTTCTAGTTTATAATGTGTTGAACTGTTTTCTGCTGCTGTACTTTTGATTCTCTGTTGATCCTTGTGTCTCACTCAAAAGTGTCTGTTGTAGACTAAACAATCACTCCTATGGGCAAACTCTGCTTCTGACGTCAGAGAGACAGAGATTCTATGTGACGTATCTATGTGACGTAACCAAAGCCCCGCCCACAGAACGCGCAGGCGCAGAGCGTTTCCATGTCTACAGCAGAGCTCCGTTAGAACTGATTAAAGTCAGGAAAATGTCTGAAAACAGAGCTTTTATTTTGAAAAAAACAATGAAACTCAATAAAAGGAAAGATAAATACTTTGAAAAAGTCACTTGTTTCTTTTTTTTTCTTTCATAAGAAATGAAAAGATCAGTTCAAATTTGAGACTAAGCCTTGTTTTTATCAAAATGAGAGAAGCTTGACCAACACAAGGCTTTTAGTTTGAAATGTATTTGTTTCATCTTTTATTCTCATGTCATTATTAAAGTCAGAACAGAGCACATTTACAGCAGGATCAATAAAAGAGCAGAGGAGCTGAGCTTTGTGCATTATTACATTCCTCACACGATCAGTGCCATTTCTCAAAGACTTCAGTAAAAGGCCTTCACTAAACGCCTTTAAACGCATCAGTGTCACAGACATGTTCCCGCCGCGCTTTAGGAGCACGAGCACAGCGTCAGGAGGGGCCTTCTGTCTGACCGACGCTCTTTGGATTAAAGCTGTGGCGCGAGGGAAGCTCCGCTGTTGAGCGCGAGCCTCAGTTTGTGTGAGAGCGCGTGCACTGGGAGCGCGTGCACTGGGAGCGTCATGGCCCGAGATTGACTCCAAAACTCTGTGGATCGTTTGTGCCGTCCCAGTGAGGCCCGGTCCCTTTGAGGCCCGCCCCGGTGGGAGGCTGTGGACACAGTTGCATCTTCCTGAAACAGAACGTTTTCTGCCTAAAAGTGAACTAATACAACATCTGTTAATGGATTCAAATCTTGACTTCCTATGCTTATCAGAAACCTGGCTCAAACAAAATGCTCCAGCAGCAGCCGTGAATATTTCTGGATATAACATGTTTAGGAGAGATAAAGTTCTAAAGCTGGAGGGGGAGTTATGGTTTACATAAAAATACATTAAGGTGTAATAAAATCCAGTGTTCAAACTGTAAACAATTAAAATGTTTAGGTCTGAACATCTCGTTGTCGCCACAAATGTCTTTTATTGTTGTTGTAATTTATTGGCCCCCCTCTTCTGATATCAGCTTCTATGAACATTTTGAGAATATGTTAAAAGAGTGTGACTTCAATAAAGAAGTGATCATAATGGGGGATTTGAAAATCAATTGGGAGGAGGCAGCTCCTAGAAAAAAGCTCAAAGAGATCACAGATAAGTTTGACCAAACACAAATAGTCTGTGGACCAACCAGAATAACTCCACCAGGACACAAACTGACCTCATATTTACCAATAGACCTGAACCAATTGTGAAATCTTTTAATATGCTGACAGGTTTATCATAATCTTACTCTCATGGCCAGAAAACTCACCAAGAAACGCTTCCACCCCTTTATAAAGAAAAATGAAACCACTGCAATTCCTAAGAATAAATATGAAGACTTTGTAGATGCAGCTCTCCAAATTCAATGGGATGAAATATTGCCCACAACTGACTTTGAAAAGAACAGCCAAACATTCCACAAAACATTTGAAATGACAATAAGAAAATTCATCAAGAAAATCAAACACAAACAGCATAAAAACTCTGTCCCTTTGGTAAATTCACCTGTGCTCAGCATTGCCTCTGCTCCTCTCTGTTATCCTCTGATTTCCTCTGCGTGATCCACCGGCCTTGGATCTGGCACAACCGACTCGGATTGCTCTACTCAACGCCGCTCCATTGCAAACAAGGCCTTCTTCCTCAGTGAATTATTCTCAAAGGAACACCTTGACTTTATGTTTTTAACAGAGACCTGGCACTCATCTGAACGAGCTGTGCCCTCCGGACTGTTCTGTGTTTGGGACACCGAGGGTCTCGCGGCGAGGAGGCGGACTCGCCCTCGTGTACCGGGACTGTTTCTGCTGCAGGTTGATGAACTCAGACTCTTTCGACTCCTTTGAGATGCAGATGACTAAGGTTGGCAACAATGACTCATTTTATTGCATTTTAATTTACCGACCTCCTGGTCCTGGTCGCTTGTTTTAGAGGATTTCTCTGAATTTTTATCTTCAATTATCAAACTTGAAAATGTTCTGATACTCGAGGATTTTAACCTCCATATCGACGATGCTTCGTGTAATCTGGCATCTGAGTTTTTAACACTCACTGAATCATTTCATTTTAAACAGCATGTCTCTGGTCCTACACATAAAAGGCCACACTTTGGACCTTGTTTTCTCTTTAGGCCTGAACATTGACCAGTTGAGTGTTACAGACATTAATTTGACAGACCACTGTTGTATATTTTTTAACTTGTCTTCCAATGTGGACTATCTTCCTTCCAAACCGATGTCACAAAGACGCATCATAAATGGATCCACAGCGGAGAAATTTTCGGAGTTATTTGACCCCAGGGTTTTTGATGGCTGTAGTGAGCCTGAATCTTTTATGCAGTCTTTTAATAACCACTGTAACTCAATCCAGCCTCAATGGGCCACAAGCCCTGATGAATGGAGGGACTGACATGCCCATGTGGCTCTGGCGTTAATAAAAAAAACTACAGACGGTCAGGGTTTGTTTGTGGAAGACAGCGGCTGAGGTTTAATGTTTCTTAGTCACTCGTCTAATTAGAGTCGACCCCTGTTAAACCTGCAAAATGCTGAGACATGAGATAATTCTAAGAAGCAGGCACAAGTACAAGACCCATGTTCACAAAGTGTTTCGACAAAGCACAAGTGGATTTTAAAACCGGTTATTGCCAAATACTCAGACCACGATTAGACTCAAGTGTAAAAGTAAAGAAAGAACTGGAAGAACAGAACTTAAGATACAGCTGAAGAAATGGTTTATTGACGACCAGCGCTGTGAGACTCTACCTCTCTCTGCTGCTGCTGACCTCTGACCTGTGTTCTGTCCCGTCTCTGATGTTCGATTGTTGTGTAGGCTGTGTTTGTCTGTGAATGATTGTTTTGTCTTTTGTATATATTGTGTAATACTTTTATAGATTGTGTGTAATTGCTTTGTAAACTTTTGTAGTAAAAATTTTATTCCTCATGTTTTAGCCTGACTTTTAACATCTGTCATGGGACTACAGATGAAAAATAGCCTGTTGGCTAACTCTGGCATATTTACAGTCTTCTTTCCGTCTAACAATATGCACTGTCCCTGAAATAAATAAATAAATAAATGATTGTGTGTGTTGTCGCTCTGCTCTCACATTTGATGAATCCTTTTAATCAGCTTCAGAAATCTTTCATATTCATTAAATGAGTGCAGTTACCTCCCTGAACCACCAGATGGAGCTGTATAATCTCTCTGGTTTTCCCAAATATTTTCACTCAAAAAAAACAACAATATAGCCTAATGACGGACAAATGCACAGCGTCTTCAGTTTTTCTGTGTTGGACTCAGATTTAAATATTAATATTCGGCTCACGCTGTACACTTCTTCGACCGAGAGCATAATAAAAGACACTTTACTCTGGGTTTGTTTGTCATTTTGGTTTGCTTCAGACACAGACGGATTAATGGAACGGAAACAGTGCCTTTGAAGAGTATTTATCTCGACTTCGACGAAAGGACAGAGAGAGCTCTGATAACGAGAGAGAGACAGAAGCATAATAACCATTTTCTGTCCTGGAGAGGTTTACATCAGACCATTGTCATAACCAAAGACACCAGTGCAGAGTTTAATAAAAAAGATAAATAAATAGAAAAGAGCTAAATTAATATTTTTTTTGGTTAACTCATAAAAACCTTTAAAGTCCTTTAAATGTTGTAGAAAGTTCCTATAGAGCTGAAAGGTCAAAGACACAAAAACAGGTCAAAGAATTTGATGAAGTTTAGAAAAGCTGAAAAATGAGCTAAAGCCATTGAGAAAAACTGGAACTAACTGGAAAAAAACCATTTAAAGTGGACAGAAGTAAGTCAAGTGAAGGATGTATATTTGTGGATATGTTTTATAACAGATCATCTGAAATATGGCATTTATCTGTAAATAAAGCCCTTTATCATGTTCCCACATCCTCTCAGAGAGATCCACAGATGATAGGTTTAGTCTGAGTGTCTGTGAGAGCCTTAAGAGACTTTAAGCGGTTTCAGGAACACACTGAAGCCTAAAAAGGATCCACCTCCAACAAATGATATGTTCAAAGTGTTTCCCATGAACTCGACCTGAGCCTGAACCACACTCGGCCTCTGACACTTTGGGATTAAACACACGTCTGTGAGATAAAAGTACAATATCTACGGATTTTGTGTTTTTTTTTTTTTTACCTCAGCATGTCCCTAAAGCTCTGCACAAAGCTACAGCTCTAGTTCTATTTTCAAAGAAAACTGAAAAGATTACAAATGAAACTATTAAATGATTTTATTTAACACTTGTTTCACAACAGACAGATGACTTTTACAGAATTATATGATGCATAAGAATAAGATTTCAAGCTTGTTTTGTTTAGCTTAGAGAAGATGAATGCATAATGACTTGTATGTTCTTTTTATTGATGTTTTTTCTTGAATGAATTTCAAATTAAACAGAGAACCCAAGTCCTGAGTCCACAGTGAGCTCTGAGCAGGGCCCGAGCTCAACTCCTCAGACTCACAGGTTTAAGGAGAACCATCAAGTCTCTGGGCCACCATCAGGTTCTAGTTGGGTCCATACGCTGCCTAAGAGCGTTCACCCACAGAACATTCCCCTTTTATTAGTCCTCAACACCAAATCACAGCCGTTTGTGACCAGAGCCTTCTGTCACACGTCCCAGTGAAAAGCATCTGTAGCGACACAGATCACAGGACGCTGCAGTCGCTCTTGTCAGAACAGTCACCATTTGATCCTGAAGACCTTCCAAAGGTGAAGCATTTAGGTGAACACAGGCAGTGCACAGCTTAACCTGAACCTTTTGAGACCCGTGGCTTAAAGCCCTCCTCGAACCAAGAGGTCTTCAGAAGAACTCTGGGCCCCGGAGCCTCTGTTCCTCACAGAGACTGTAGACAGCCTCTGCAGGGCTGGCAGAAGGTGTCGCGTACTGACAGCAGGAACGAGCTGAATCTGCTCTTTGGTGGACTCAGCAGATGCTTCCTGATGCAGTCCACGACCACACCTCTGTAGTCTGTGTACTCCACGACTCTTATGCGAACATATTTCTGTCTTTTGGAGCACAAGTCCCTGAGGACGCATTTAGCCACATTCTCAATGTGGTAGACTGTAGGTCTGACCTGAATGTCCCCCTGAACGTGGGCCATCGACGACTCGAGCCGCTGGACCAGATCTGTGACCACCTCCTTCATGTCGGTCCCTGGTTGGTCCTTTAGGAGCCGGCTGACCACCTCATTCACCAGGTTCGAATACTCCTTTCTTTTCCACACATACAGGGGTTGGGCCGGGGCCTCGGGAACGTCCTGTACAGGTTTAGCTGTGGGAGGAAGATTGGGTGGTGTTTGAGCCACAGTCTCAGACTGAAGACTGACGGCTGCTGTGTTGTCTTTGGTGATTACCTGGATCTTTGAAGGAAAGTGTTTGCAGGCCACCCTTTGGATCCTCCTCAAGGCCCTCTGGACCGGGTCGACCAAGACCGGGTGTCTCTGCTGGGTGTGGAGCCAGGTGAGAATATTGTTCATGAAGCTGTCGATCTCTGCTCGGACCGTGCTCCTGGATGTGCTGAGTCTTATTTGTGGTATGTTCTGGATAAGCTCGAAGAGCTGCTGGCTGAGCTTCTGGAGCCGCCCGCTGCTGATGTCCCGGGACAGTTTCTGATAGATGCACACCGCACCCTCCTGGTTGTCTGTGAGCTCATTGAAAAGAGGAAAGGCCTTCTTAATGAGCTCGTCTGTGATAACGCCGCTGCCCTGGGTTTGTTTGCAGCACAGTTTGCAGCTCAAACCGTAAAATGTGGCTTTGGCATAACACAGCACAAAGAAAGACTTGATCTTCTCACTCCTTCAAACACATACGCATGGGGGCGTCCTGGATAATGGAAACTATTGACAACGCTGTGTTCTCATTGTCAGCGCTGATGCTCTTAGTTAACTCACTGCTCGCGTTCTCCTTGACGACCTTCATGTCAATGACCTCACGTTCCAGAATGTCCTGGACCGTTTCCTGGACTTTTTCCAGGATGCTGGTCAGGGAGGTTGACTGTGGAGACCCTGATCCTAGTTTTGATAGTGGGCAGGCCTCGGCACAGTGGGCGTAGCCACCACAAGGGCCACACACGGTGCACAGATTGTCTCTGATTGAGCGAAGAAAGGCTCTTGCCTGGTGGGCCATGGCTTTGAGGGTCTCTCTCGGTGTTTTGTAGCCGCTGTCCTCCTCCAGCTTCAGGCGGCTTAACTGAACTTTGCTCCGGGACAGGGCCGAGTTGACTCTGCTCGCCACTTCGCCAAACATCAGTTTGAGCAGGTCTTCCATGGACTCGTGCGCGGAGCCCAAAGCTGCCTTAAAACTGATGCAGAGGCTGCATTGCAAGGCTTTCTTCACAGCCTCCACAGAAATGAGCGGAAGGCGCCTCGTCTCTTTCTCCTGCAAAATAATTTCTTTCAAAGCTGCCAGAATCTCATTGGACGCTGTTTCGATGATTTCCAAAAACAGCTTCACCAGGATGTCCTGAGCGACCCGGTCAGAAATGTCCGAGGAGTGCAGCTTCTCCAAATATGACACGACCAGTGGCATTATGCGTTTGGTCGATATCATGGGGACACTCTTATCCAGAGGGGACTCGTCCACAGTAGTGTCCGTCTCTGTCCCGTACCCATCGCTGGTCGTTAATTCCGGGGTCGTCAGCATCTCCTGGTCCGTCTCGTCGAAGTGCTGCTGTAACGTGGCTCTTGGTTTGTTCATGTTTGAAGTATCGTTCTAGTTTATAATGTGTTGAACTGTTTTCTGCTGCTGCTGTACTTTTGAATCTCTGTTGATCCTTGTGTCTCACTCAAAAGTGTCTGTTGTAGACTAAACAATCACTCCTATGGGCAAACTCTGAATCTGACGTCAGAGAGACAGAGATTCTATGTGACGTATCTATGTGACGTAACCAAAGCCCCGCCCACAGAACGCGCAGGCGCAGAGCGTTTCCATGTCTACAGCAGAGCTCCGTTAGAACTGATTAAAGTCAGGAAAATGTCTGAAAACAGAGCTTTTATTTTGAAAAAAACAATGAAACTCAATAAAAGGAAAGATAAATACTTTGAAAAAGTCACTTGTTTCTTTTTTTTTCTTTCATAAGAAATGAAAAGATCAGTTCAAATTTGAGACTAAGCCTTGTTTTTATCAAAATGAGAGAAGCTTGACCAACACAAGGCTTTTAGTTTGAAATGTATTTGTTTCATCTTTTATTCTCATGTCATTATTAAAGTCAGAACAGAGCACATTTACAGCAGGATCAATAAAGAGCAGAGGAGCTGAGCTTTGTGCATTATTACATTCCTCACACGATCAGTGCCATTTCTCAAAGACTTCAGTAAAAGGCCTTCACTAAACGCCTTTAAACGCATCAGTGTCACAGACATGTTCCCGCCGCGCTTTAGGAGCACGAGCACAGCGTCAGGAGGGGCCTTCTGTCTGACCGACGCTCTTGGATTAAAGCTGTGGCGCGAGGAAGCTCCGCTGTTGAGCGCGAGCCTCAGTTTGTGTGAGAGCGCGTGCACTGGGAGCGCGTGCACTGGGAGCGTCATGGCCCGAGATTGACTCCAAAACTCTGTGGATCGTTTGTGCCGTCCCAGTGAGGCCCGGTCCCTTTGAGGCCCGCCCGTGGGAGGCTGTGGACACAGTTGCATCTTCCTGAAACAAAGTTTTCTGCCTAAAAGTGAACTAATACAACATCTGTTAATGGATTCAAATCTTGACTTCCTATGCTTATCAGAAACCTGGCTCAAACAAAATGCTCCAGCAGCAGCCGTGAATATTTCTGGATATAACATGTTTAGGAGAGATAAAGTTCTAAAGCTGGAGGGGGAGTTATGGTTTACATAAAAATACATTAAGGTGTAATAAAATCCAGTGTTCAAACTGTAAACAATTAAAATGTTTAGGTCTGAACATCTCGTTGTCGCCACAAATGTCTTTTATTGTTGTTGTAATTTATTGGCCCCCCTCTTCTGATATCAGCTTCTATGAACATTTTGAGAATATGTTAAAAGAGTGTGACTTCAATAAAGAAGTGATCATAATGGGGGATTTGAAAATCAATTGGGAGGAGGCAGCTCCTAGAAAAAAGCTCAAAGAGATCACAGATAAGTTTGACCAAACACAAATAGTCTGTGGACCAACCAGAATAACTCCACCAGGACACAAACTGACCTCCTATTTACCAATAGACCTGAACCAATTGTGAAATCTTTTAATATGCTGACAGGTTTATCATAATCTTACTCTCATGGCCAGAAAACTCACCAAGAAACGCTTCCACCCCTTTATAAAGAAAAATGAAACCACTGCAATTCCTAAGAATAAATATGAAGACTTTGTAGATGCAGCTCTCCAAATTCAATGGGATGAAATATTGCCCACAACTGACTTTGAAAAGAACAGCCAAACATTCCACAAAACATTTGAAATGACAATAAGAAAATTCATCAAGAAAATCAAACACAAACAGCATAAAAACTCTGTCCCTTTGGTAAATTCACCTGTGCTCAGCATTGCCTCTGCTCCCTCTCTGTTATCCTCTGATTTCCCTCCGCGTGATCCACCGGCCTTGGATCTGGCACAACCGACTCGGATTGCTCTACTCAACGCTCGCTCCATTGCAAACAAGGCCTTCTTCCTCAGTGAATTATTCTCAAAGGAACACCTTGACTTTATGTTTTTAACAGAGACCTGGCACTCATCTGAACGAGCTGTGCCCTCCGGACTGTTCTGTGTTTGGGACACCGAGGGTCTCGCGGCGAGGAGGCGGACTCGCCCTCGTGTACCGGGACTGTTTCTGCTGCAGGTTGATGAACTCAGACTCTTTCGACTCCTTTGAGATGCAGATGACTAAGGTTGGCAACAATGACTCATTTTATTGCATTTTAATTTACCGACCTCCTGGTCCTGGTCGCTTGTTTTAGAGGATTTCTCTGAATTTTTATCTTCAATTATCAAACTTGAAAATGTTCTGATACTCGAGGATTTTAACCTCCATATCGATGATGCTTCGTGTAATCTGGCATCTGAGTTTTTAACACTCACTGAAGCATTTCATTTTAAACAGCATGTCTCTGGTCCTACACACAAAAGGCCACACTTTGGACCTTGTTTTCTCTTTAGGCCTGAACATTGACCAGTTGAGTGTTACAGACATTAATGTGACAGACCACTGTTGTATATTTTTTAACTTGTCTTCCAATGTGGACTATCTTCCTTCCAAACCGATGTCACAAAGACGCATCATAAATGGATCCACAGCGGAGAAATTTTCAGAGTTATTTGACCCCAGGGTTTTTGATGGCTGTAGTGAGCCTGAATCTTTTATGCAGTCTTTTAATAACCACTGTAACTCAATCCAGCCTCAATGGGCCACAAGCCCTGATGAATGGAGGAACTGACATGCCCATGTGGCTCTGGCGTTAATAAAAAAAACTACAGACGGTCAGGGTTTGTTTGTGGAAGACAGCGGCTGAGGTTTAATGTTTCTTAGTCACTCGTCTAATTAGAGTCGACCCCTGTTAAACCTGCAAAATGCTGAGACATGAGATAATTCTAAGAAGCAGGCACAAGTACAAGACCCATGTTCACAAAGTGTTTCGACAAAGCACAAGTGGATTTTAAAACCGGTTATTGCCAAATACTCAGACCACGATTAGACTCAAGTGTAAAAGTAAAGAAAGAACTGGAAGAACAGACATCTCTGAAAACTACAAACATGGCAGAATAAGAGTCATGTGACAGTGAGGAGCACCAAGATGAAGTGTTACACGCTCATGTTGTAACAAATGACACTGGTAATATAAAAATAACACTAGAGAGATCTGCCTTATTTGTAGCATTTATGTCAGTGTTCATTAATTCTTTGCAGTTAATTAGAAACCAGTTAAAATGTCATACTAATAGTAGGCTTCTCATTAAAACAACATGGTTTAATGGGACTTTTATGAACCAAAGCCAGTGTCCTACATTCCCATTTCAGCCAGAGGTTTGTCATGTTTCTTTCCTCTCAAACAACTGAAGGGAAGCAACAAAATATATTTAACAACAAATTAAAGCTAGTAACCATTTGTGAAATTACAGGAGCAGTCTTAAAAGAGCAGGTTATTGTTTTTGAGACTTATTATGTTTATGTGTTTTAGTTACACTCACTGAGTAGTGTTGCTATCCTACATTGTGTTTTGTCTCGTTTTGCATCATTCACAGAACGACTAAGGCCCGGACTACATGTACACAGTAAAACAGTTCTCTTCACCACAAGATGGCAGTAAACACAAAGAGGAACATTCAGAGCATGCGCAGTGAGTCTGTTTTGTTTTTTTGGCAGCGCCTAACTCTTCTGAAAGTATCAGCAATGGTGAGTTTGATGCCAAAAAAGTGATTAATGTGTGTCACAGACTCTGAGGAGGAAGTGTTAAATGAGTTTTTACAGTAAAAAGAGAAAAATGGATCTATTACTGAAGGATTTCCAGCCGACGATGTGGTGAGTCGTGCAGTAGCTCGTGAGTGCTTCAGACTGAACTGATGTGTCCATGTCTTTGGTAGGAAAAACCTCCTGACACGGAGACCCAGGACCTTTTAGCTATGAGGCATGTAGCGCTAACACATCTCTACTGCATCCACAATTTTAAAATCTGTTTTTCCTAAATACAAACAATAACAAATTCTCGTGTACGTGTAGCACAGTTTGGTGGAATATCAACAACTCCAACATATGGAATAAAAAACCCTGAACACAACACAACTGTGCCCTTCAATAAGAACCTGAACACATCAAAAAAGACAGAGCTTTAACTGTTTAATGTGAATGTGACTGAAACAGACTGACCCAAAATAAGTGGGTTCGGTCTAAAAATGAGTACCACACTATCACTGGTCTTTATGTTTTACTCATTTGTTTTACTGGTCTCAGGCACTTTGTCCAAGATTAGTCGAAGGAGGCTGTAAACATGCAGCTCTAGTTATTTTAAACCTCTAGTTATAATTGGACTAGGGCAAAAGCTTATCTCCTCTCTCATATCTCTGTAATGATTCCCACACAGCTCTGTCGTTACCGGGGGTGGGGGGGTACCTTCAGTATGACTCTGCGGCGGACCACTCTAGTCGTGACGTTCTCCTCCTCGTCGGCCACTCCCTCCCCCTCCCCGAGCTCGTGGTCCAGCTGGTTGTGCACGTAGGTGAGCACGTTGCGCACGGAGCCGCTGGCGATGTGCAGCACGTTCTGACAGCTGATCACCAGGAAGGCCAGCAGCACGAAGCTGAAGAGCAGCTCGGTCACCAGGGCCCACATGGCTCTCCACGCCTCGGCCTACGTAGGGCTTCAGGGGAATACTCCGACAGCTCCGGATCTCAGCGCACGGACGAGCTGACAGCTGCAGACTGCGATGATCTCCACTCTTCAGACCTTTCAGTCACTTCATATCATTCGCCAGCGAAGTGGGCCCCGTCCTTGAGCTCCTTATTCCTGTTCTCCGCCACTGTCCGGTCAGCAGTAACCGCTCGATGACATAAAATCCTGCCCAAGCAACTTCTGTTCTGTTCACACCCCCTTCTCACTCTCTGACCATGTGACCTGTGCTCTTTAAATACCACCAGCTTGTGTCTCGGGTACGGGCGCTTGAAAAAGTTCTCAAGCTGTCTTTTCTCACTAAGACAATACTACAATACTCAAGACAAGAAATCCTTATAACAAAAGGATATAGTACAACAAGTCGGTAACAAATATCCTTCAATTATCCACAGAGCAGGCCTCTAAAGCAGAAAAACTCCACATAACAAAAGCAGCACAAACCCAACTCACAGTTTGTCCTTTACAGTGCAATGAGACAGCTCTGGCTCAGGTTACAGTCAGAATGTGGCTATATTTGGCCCCACATGCTGTTTGTGCCCATCTTAGGCTTCCACTGTGTGCGTGTGTGAATGCATTTGTTTCCAATGTGTATCTGCAGTCGATTCAAAAGTCGGTACTTACTGTCTACATATTTTTTGCTCCTCTACCAGAGCATGTTCTGCCTCAGCAGATGGTGTGCATTTATACAGAGCTTTTTTGTACCCAAGGTGGGTGAGTTAAGTGTCTTGCCCAACGACAGTGAGAACCGTCAACCTTATAGGATGACCGCTCTACCACCTGAGCCACTGCGCCCTCATAAAACCTCATAAAACCAAATCAACTGACGTACAAGCCTTGGTGAAAAATGTTACAGAGAATGGATTATACTTGTTCCTATCAAATAAACTTAATAAAGTTCAGAAATTGACCATAAATCCTGTTTCTTTACCGAAGTAGAATGTAAAATGTGTGTATTGTTCTAACATTTAGCCTATTTTTTTATTATTATTAATTTTGTTGTGCTGTGCCAGCTGTGTGCAGAGAACTGATGAAAATGCACAAGGTTTTATGTCTTTGTGTGGTACTTGTTATAACTTGTAACGTACCTGGCCCTTGAGCCGCACCTCGTCCCAGGCCCTCAGCTCGGGGACCCTGTGAGGGAAGCCCAGTCCCTTCTCAAACGGCTGTGTTCCTCTGAAGTGCCCCTGGAGGATCTCCGAGTGGCCCATGTCCCTCACAGGCTGCAGCAGAGCCTCCTGGGACACGTCCACAGCGTTACGCACCGATGACATCATGCTGTCCACAGCTTGACGCGCTTTGATCTGAGAGCTCGTCCAGGTCTGAGAGGCATCAGTGACAGGGACCCAGGGCTGGCCCGTCTGCTCCTGGAGGTAGGACAGGAACGAGCCTCCACTGCCTCCACTGCCCACGGTGCCGCCATTACTGCACCTGGAAGCAGAAGACTATCAGCACTAACCTGACCCTGACCATGAGCCGGATCCTTTCATTTGTGTTTCAATTAATCAGTTCTTGATTTTTCAGTATTGACAACTAAACAAGGGGTATTTATTTTGTAATGACATAATACTATTGGCTTCCATTCCCTAGTGATGCACTTTTCTGCACTTGGTGAGTGATGGGTTACAGACAAAACCATTGCATCGTGGTGTTCTGCTTT
Source organism: Perccottus glenii (assembly GCA_024416835.2). Lineage (NCBI taxonomy): Eukaryota > Metazoa > Chordata > Actinopteri > Gobiiformes > Odontobutidae > Perccottus > Perccottus glenii. Next base: position 31,218,988 of record CM044556.2, on the reverse strand, counting down.
TGAGACATGGCTGAATTTGCTAATGACAGATACTCAAATCTTATTGGACTGATCCCCATGATGCATTGGATGTGGAAAAGACACTCATTTGTTGGTGTGCACCTGTCCTTTTGTGATGTGGAGTGGGACTCACCTGTCTCCGTTGCGATCAGCCACACAGCTCAGACCTGGAGACTCACTGAGCCGGGCGTACACTCTCTGCTGTCCTGTAACGAGAGATCCTTCGTCTGAACCCGGCCCTCCTCCTCTTCCTCCGTCTCCTGTCTGACCGGTGAGCGCCGACACCTCTGAGCTGGCCTCTGACCCCTGACCCATGGAGATTAGACTCATGCCGGCGATGGTGCCCCCCAGTGAGGCCGGTGTTGCTGTGCTGAGCGAGTCGGCGCCCATCTCTGAGTCGTCCTCCGGAAGCTCAATGGAGCTCAGCCCCCCGCCCCCGCCGCTGGCCGCACTGGCCTGGCTGGCAGGCCGGCCCAGACTCCCGTAGGGCAGCCCCAGAAGTCCCTCCGAGTCGTCCGCATTACTGCACTCCAGAGACGAGTCCTCCACCGGCACCAGAGAGGGGCTGTTCCCCGAGGGCCACACCTGCACGTCTGACATCTCCATGAGCGTGTCCTCTTCTGTGGTGGCGATGGGCGCACAGTCCATGCTGGACACCTCCTGCCAGTAGGGCTCGGCCCCCAGCGGCGAGGGCAGGCTGTACTGCATAGACGCGGGGGACAAGAGCTCGTCCTGGGCCAGCCCGTAACCTAGAGCGAGACACAGAGAGGCACACTGACACCCGGCCCCCGCCTCGCCCCCTACCGCCACCCCACAGCACCTCATCCCTGGGGGGGGACGCTCCCCTGACCAGGAGCTGGGTATTTGGGGGCAGGAGGGACAAAAGGGACAGGACAGAGGGAGCGAGGATGCATAGAGCTCAGGGCAGCTGTGGGCAGCTGTGGGCAGGTTCAGGTTGGATCGGCTGATGGAGCAGTGGCAGCAGCGGACACACGGACCACTCTCTGTTTTTTCGACCTGCTGCTCTGCTTCTGCCACCAGCCGGACCCAAGGTCTCTATAACAACATATTCATCCTCCGACATGCTCCGAGCACATCTCTCTCACACGCTCACTCTCCAGGACGCATGCACTCATCCCTCTGATAAACAGGCAGGTTAATATGTTCAGGCTTAGCATGCACGCAGGCAGTCAGTCTCTCTTTAGCACCAGTGCACACACTCAGACAGCTCCATCATCAATTAGGACATTCAATCTGACATACAGCATATCACTCTGCCCCAGACTCATCTAGGCTCATTAAAATTGCATCGGTTTCACAAAATGAAATTGCGTTCTGTTCAAGTGGACTCAGGTCACTCCTTCAACAACTTCAACACAATAAAGAACCCACATTTTATTTTCATTAATAAAACCCATGAGTAAAAAGTTACATCAAAAACAAGAGGAAAATGCCACCACCTCACTCAGCCTCTGTCTCTGCTGCAGAAGGTTTAGAGGAAACAAGCCTTTGCAGTTTCAGTTTAGATCTGTTTCTGAGAGACTAGGGCCTACAGTTCAGAGGAACACAGGGTTCTTTTAGAATCCACTGAAGCAGACGTTTGTTTGTTTGTGTCTTGGTGCAGAGACAGAGGCAGGTGTGGAACAGGTTTTTCTAAACAGGGACCTATGAATCTCCTGAAAGAATGATGACAGTGCTGTGTCTGTTGTGAATGTGTAATGGAGGTTTACTGTAGTGTAATGTAGCCACACCGCGCAGAGCCTGAGGGGTGTAACTTGATTCATGTTTCCCGGTGCTGCTGGGAGGACTGCTGATGCTGCAGGAGATATTTGTGACACCCAGTGGCTCACAAGCCCACTGTCCTACTTTCTGCTTTCACTTTGAGCCTCTGGTACTGATCAGTTCAGAGGAATAATAACTCTACACTTACACACAAGTTAAAAAATATTTAAAAAAGATGAAGAAAGTGATGAGACCCTCTCAGCTCCTGATTTAAATGTGAATTTAATAATAAATTAAACACATTCAAATAAACAGTGACCGTCTGATCCATGGGTCGACACATGAAAATGGACACGACACAAAGACACGCAGAACATAGACTGTTCAGTCTATGTATCAGTTCTGATTCACATCAAGAGTATTTTACAAAAACAGAGATCCAACCTTCTAATGTGAGCTCTGTGAAACACACAAACACATTTCTAACACAAAGGTTCACCACAGTTTACACAGAATCAGTACAAAACACCCACAACATCTATTTCTAACGACAAAAAAGGTCTTTCTGAGGCCTTTTTAGTCCTACAAAGAAAATTACAGAAGAGGAGGCAGGGCTATGAATCCAAATGACTTTCTTTGTATCAATAAATAATCTTATGTAGACACTTTTCAATAACTACATTTAAGACAAAAGACCCTAATGATGCTTTAAATACTGACAACGTGCAGTAACTTGTGCATCTGTTTTCTATGATGCTCCATTTTAATTAAAACAGTGCGTCTTAGTTACAAATAATTACACAAGCCAGACAGTTACTGCATTTGTATTTGTTGAGATTCTGATGTGTTTTTTTTTTATTTCACAGATTTTTTATTTAACCAGGTTTTTGTTGGCAACCGACCGTGAATTATGAGGTCAAAGGTTAACATTAATCCAGCTGTAACATATTTAAACTATTACCAGGAATCTGACCTATGACCCCTTGAAACACTCCACTACCTGTTAATTTATTCTTAAAGGTGCAGTAAAGGTTTCTGTGAAGGTTCTCAGTCGTTAACTCTGAAAGGACAGTGTGACTCCTGATGTGAGAGTCGTTAGTGACACTGTTCTATTCAGGTGTTGTTGTTCTAGAGTGAAACGGTTTTAGGTTTTAGAACACTGTTGTAAATACTGTTCATTATTTGGAGGAAAATTTTGTTTTTTTTAATAGAAGAAAAGCATGAGAGGTCCTTCTGCTGCTGTGGGGGGAGTGGGGCTCTGAGACAGGGACAACGAAAGAAAACTGGGGAGTGGAGCTTCAATTATTATGTTTTAACTCAAATAAAGAAAAACATGTCATATACTTATACTTACATATACTTAAGTTATATTAAGTTACTTTTCTTTTCCACAGCTGTAAATATTATAAATGATGTGATCATAAATGATAACTTAATCAATAATCTTAAACCTTATCAATAATGGTAAACTTAAATACCACGTTTAAAGATAAATCATTAAATTATTGTTATGTTGATTTGAGGTCATAACCCGGCCTACAGAGGAAAAAAACACATGCAAAAGTGCACATCCCTCAGGCTCGCACAGACTGAGACCCCAGTGTTTTCATGCACAACACCGGACATGGAAGTCTCATGCACATGCACACAGGCTCAAAGGCACAAGGGCAGGGCCAGGAGGGACAGATCAGAGACAGGAGTGAGAGGACAGAGAGGACAGAGTGACACCTCCCCCTCCCAGTGGGTGCTGCTACACCACATGTGTGCAGGGCCTTAAAACCTACAGGGCTTTTCGAGTCTAACAACATAAAGTCAATGCACTACTTGCAAAGAAAACTGATAAAAAGATGTGGGTCAGAGGTCAACATGAGGTCGGCAAGAGGTCTGAGTTCGGAGAGGAGTGAGGAGGAGGAGGGCGGCTACAGGCTGCAGATGACATGTCCAGAGAAACACAGAGAGGGACAGAGTCACAGGGAACGACAACAGGGCTCGCAACACGTTAGCGTTTACACACCACTGCTCTCCATGCAACCACAGGCACCACCGGGACACACTCACAACAAGCCACTGTGCTCTGACACCATTCTTACAAAACAGTCATAAATTATTAGGTCTGTAATGTGTGACAGTGACAAAGTTAGCTGTTGGTTGCTAGCTCTTAAGGCTAATGAATGTAAATATATAAATACAAGTATTAAACTATTGTGGCCTTATTGTTACCACAAACTCTAACTCCAGTCACACCTATCTTTAAGATGCTTGTTTGCCGTCACGTGATGCTGATAACACAAGAAAAACAGACGGAGGGCAGGACGTAAGCAGCAGCTGGAGCAGAAACAGAGTAAAGCCAGTCCTGTGCTGAGCTAAGTTGGGGAATTTTCTACTTTAAGACGTTTCAGTATCTTTCACTGTAGGCTAGAGTGTCCTTCACATCAATTAGGGCCTGTCTATTAAGTTGTCACGCTAACATGTTATGATCAGCCCAAGGTTAGGAGCCCAAGTGCAGCTCAGATATTCACTAATACTTAGACTCTGTTTCAAGAGAATGATACAAGCAAAAAAATCAATCAATTTGTTAGATGTTATCCTTGTTTAATGAAGACGAGTTAAGTTTTGACAAAGTGGGACTACACACATGAGCGTTATTCGACTGTGCTCTAACCAAACCACAAATGGATTGAAAATGTTTTTTGTATTTTTTTTACATTTTAGCTAGCTTGGGAACTTTTGTTGTTAACTTTAAAGCATTCCTGATCATTTTGGTCTAGGCCTTTTTTCCTATCGCGAGGAGAAAAGCAAGGATCTCCCAGAACTGAGCATCAAGACAAACCTAATAGTTAAACAATTAAGTTGCTTGTGGTTGCAGTAGTTTCTTGAATGACGTTTAAAGCTGAGTGTTTGCTCACAAAAGACAAATTTCCAAAGTGCAGTTTGCCCCAGATGCCTTTGGGAGACAGGACACTAGACTGAGACAGACAACACATGGACTGTTATCAGATTCACTGCAGCTGTGATCTGAACATCTGACCTTTTCACCCTTTCAGACTCATGATGGTAAATGTGTGCATCTTTACATCGCTCCTATTTCCACAAAGAAGACTGGTCACATGTTCGTCTGCAGTGGACACAGTGTCCAGAGGTGAAAATAGAGACAACTGGATGTAGAGAATGCCTGTGTGAAGGAGTGAAAAAGGAGTGAAGGAGGCCTTACCACTGGGAAACATTTAAGATCTGAACCCTCTATACAGTATACAACAACACCAGAACGTTTTATTTCCACATGTGTGCTATCACTGTCCCTCTGGTCCTCTCCTGGCCTTGGCAGAACCTTGTTATGTACTGAGATAACCCTGCGGGCCCTAGTACATGCTCTGGAGGACTGTGTAATAATGTATGCACTGTGCGGCTGGTGCTGTAAGTGGAGTGCATAGAGCTGAAGCTGTGTACTCTCTGCAGCTGTTTGTACTTTACTTTTCACTGTTTGGTTATGTTGCTCATATGTTTCATATCAACACGACAGGGCTCCTTCAGCTTCAGGAGAGGACCGCATGGAGAGGATGACGTTAGCTTCCAAAGATCCAACTCAAACAAGTCTAATATAGTTTAGTCCAGAGTTATTCTTTCCCTCGGAGCACTACACAGGTGGAAGTTCTGTAGGAGTGTCCTGAGCCCTTCTGCGTGGAGACAAATCCTGATAAAGTCTGAAGTTTGTGGCAGCTTTTCGACATAACAGGGCAGCAGTTTACACCCAGCCCCGAGAGAAAAAAGATGATTTTATGACACTTTTGATGCTTGCCTTGATTTATTATACATTGGATTGATTTTGATTTATAAGATGAACTCTGTGGAATTGTTTCTCTTTCTAAAGCCTCATACTGTGTCCATTTCAGATTATGGTTCTATCACAATAAGGCTGTGTAAACTACTTTTAAAATGACCTCACGCGACTAAATATGTTCTATCCGCCATATTGACAGAAAAACACCAACGTTGCTCTCAAACTGTCAGACTTCAATAAGCACTTGAATTTCACAGTTATAATAATCTAAATTTAACAAAATTAAACATAAATAAATGAACATCTCCCATCATCCACCAGGCAAATTAAAAGAACCGAGATTATCACAAACACCTACTGCTCACAGACACATTAGCTTTGTCCGGCACTTGACCTTGTGGCGACTTCAGTCACTAAAGCGGAAGGTTTATAGCTCTATAAATGTGACCCAAAGAGATACAAACACAGTGACTTGTATTCTGAAGTGTTATCGGTCGAAAGTGGTTCCTACAGTCAGGTTATGGTAGGATCCACTTGGTCCATTTTCTTTGTTGAGTCTCCATTTAAGCTTTTAGCAACAACGTAAAGAAAGTCTGTTTTTCACGTCTCTGCTCAATGCACAACAACTGTCTACAATGTCACAGCAGACATTAGCCTAATTAGCTTTAGGTTTTAAATAGTATATAACACGCCATATCCACTGTATTGGTTTAAGCTAAAACGTGTTCAAATCCATTTAAAACCTGTTCAAATCTGACTTAAACCTGTTCAAATCCAACTAAAACCATACTTATGGTAATCAAACTATAAGAGACAGTCAACACTGGGAAACTTTTCTTTTATCAAATGTGGCCCTCTGCAAAAAGTGTGGACACTCCTAGTTTAGGCTAATTAGCTATGTGCTTTTTGATTTTACTATTTAAACACCTTGTGTTTATAGACTGTTAATGGACTAATATGTTTAAAACACGGTACATGAGTTGGTAGTACTGACGTCGTAGCATCCAGTGTAAAGTGCTGCCAACAAAGACTAAAACCAGAGATTGTAGGGAAGGGGTCAGGATCAAGGCCAAATCATGGGGTATTGTGGAAGGGTCTTACCATTGGTCATACCGGGAGAGAGGTGTTCTCTGTCGTTGTTTCTGCGTCGGCTGAAGTCCCGGGACTGTCTGGTTTGGTTGGGCTGAGGCGCCTGGCCTTCCAACATATTCACAATGTCCATACGGTCGATAGTCTTCAGCGCTACGTACAGACTCTCCACTGAAACGCACAAAGTCATGTTAACAGAGAGACGACATTAACAAGGTGTGGATGTAGTTAGCCATTACAAGCTGGGAGTCCTATGTGGAGGATAAAGAGTGTATGGAATTGAAATACACAACATTAACCTCAAACAAAATATGGAAATATGCATTGTTCAAGGTTTTAGCTAACAATAGAGTCTAACTGAAAATGCATGTAAATGGGGCACAAGACACCAGTTTATACATTAATTCCACAGACATGTACATGATTCAGAAAATACAACCAGACAACAATCAACATGATGAGAACAGTCTTACTCTTGGCCCTCTTGCCTTCACGTGTGGCCCACAGGTTGAGCAGCGCCGAGCTCTGTTCCAGCAGCGAGTTGGGGTTCTCCACTCGGATCTTGTTGATGTCGTCTACACTGAGCTGGAGTTCACGTGCCAACTCTGTAACAGCAACAGAGAGAGAACCATGTTCGAAGAATGTCTCAGAGCAGTGACTCTCAAACTTTTATTAATGAGTACCATCATTAAATACCCAACGGTGAGACCGGGACGGCAAAAAGAGAAATGTAGTGGAGCTTTAACTTAATAAAGTTGTTTTATTTTGGCAATAACAGATTGTATGTCATTTTATCAGACATGTATCAGATACTTGTACTTTTAGGTAGAGCGTTGCATCCATTCATTAGTGTTATACAATTGTACAATCAAAGTGTATGTATCAAGTGTATGAAATAAATTTCTGTTTGATCAACAGATGGGCTGACGATTGTTTGAGACGTGAGGTAAAGATGAAAGGCCTTGAACACACATGGAAACAGACAGTGATGATGCTGACTAACCGGCCCAGCTCAGACCCAGCTGCTCTGCGATCACTGCCATTTTCAGCTCCGTTCGCTCCATGGCACTCATCGAAGCTGCACCCACAACACAGTTAGGAATGGGATCAATCAAACCACAAAAACAAGACTTTACCATTTCGATGTATGAAACTTTTACCCATGGCTGGCTCATTTAGGGCACTGTATCTTTCTCTTAAAGCCAGCGGAGTCAGAGTTCGTCTTCGGTCTTCACTTCCAACACCCTGCTGATCACACACATACAATATGATATCATATTAACACCTAAAATGCTTGCTTCCTCTGAGAGCTTCACCTTGATACACGGAGGCATGGTGATGTTGAGGTTGCACAGGAAATGCTGGACCTCCTCATACTTTGTGGTCTTGCGTAGAAAAGACAATAATCCAGTGGGTTCTTTACTGCTGTCTCTTACCTTTGAAAAAGAAAACATGACAAGAAGTTAGTTAAGACTAAGAGTGTGTTTTCACCAAAATCAGAAATCAATCCACGGAGTTCAGTTCATCAGCTAAAAGCCCCGGTCCGCTGAGCGTTCACAGCTGCATTTTAAACTGCAAACCATGTTTTTCCATCTAGTGACTAGATAAGGATTACGTGATGTTTTGTCACCAATTCATAAGGCTCTTTCTTTTTGAGCTCGTAAGCATTCACACTTATCCAAGTGAACCGCGCTAACAGAGCAAACACACCAGAGTCTGTTTGAACCGCACCAAACACGATTAGTGTGAACGCAGCCTAAGAACCTTTAACAAGTCATTTGTCAGGTTTTGTCAGGAAGGGCATCCGACCAGCGTAACACCTTTACCAAACTAAAGACCAAAACACTAAAGGATTTGCTTTGGTGCCTGTGAAGGAAGCAGCCGAAAGAAATTCTTGTTGTTGGATTAGCACTAATTTAAGTTTAAATAAATCCTTTACAACATTTGCACTTGCTCATTACTTAAAACAATAATGAGCATGTGCAGACTGAGGAAACATGTTTAGAGAAGCTCTGTTTTATCTGACTTGATCTGAGGTTCAGTCTTAAAAGTAGAACGTTTTAAAAGGGTGCATTTGAACAATAGTCCAAAAGGCAAAGAATAAACACTTGACAGAAGTCAAATGTTTGTAAGAGCACATGGAAAGAAGTTGTGGGGTAAACCTTGACAGAAACAGGCAGCCGGTTGTCTCTAAAGGCCTGGAAGCTGAAGCAGCGTGGCTGTTGGGTGGCTTTCCTCACAGGGATCAGGTTTCCCGAACACTCCAGATGAAGAGGCATGCCCTCCATCACCTGCAACAGACAACACAAGGTCTACTTTACAAGGAATAGTGGCTACGTCTTGTTAAGCAAGTGATGTAGTACTAAGACTGTTCTGTAAAGGTCTGGGTCTTGTCATCCTTAAAAGATTTGCTCTCTGACATCAAGACCATCCTAGACCCCAAATGGCGTATTTAGATTATTGGAATTCAATGAAAAACCTCAATAATTTTATATTCAATAAGAAATTGTTGTTCTAACTCTGTCTCCTTCACCAAACACTGACCTCCACGAGTCTGGACCTGGACTGTTTAGATTGTTTAACAGTTCCCTTGTATCTCTTACGGTTTATTGTTCACTTGGTCTTAACTCGATCTTGTCATAGTCTTGTTACGCTCTGGTCTCAGACATGTCTTAGTCTTGGCCAGTGCGGTCGTGACTACAACACAAGTCTTATCTTCACTCAACTCATTTCTTTAGACTACTACCTTCTGGGGGCACTACTGTATAAATGTAGAGGTTTATCCTTGTACCACAAAAGGCCACCATTAAATATTACAATTCCTTCCTTTTTCATTGAGTCCCATATTTCCTGACGATCAGCCCTTTGTCCTCAGTGCTGACCTCTATATCTCGGCTGCGGGCTACTTCGGTGAAGTTCTCGTGCTGTTCCAGGGTCTTATCCATCTTGTCGTCCGTCATGCAGTAGCAGCGCAGTCGTCCTTCTCGGAGCTCGTTCATCTTGGCGAACACCACAAACTTGGCCATGTAGGGAACGGCCGACAGCTCTTTGTACAGCAGGTTGGCAAAAGACACGGCCTCTGCTGTCCGAGGGCAGTCTGCCAGCCAGAAACTGAATGAGACACAAAATCACACACAGCTCAGACAAGCATTAGAGAACAGACATGCACTCTTATTTAAACAGTTACAATAGTCAAGTGTAAGCTAACTTTTATTTATTCATGCATTTTACTCTGTTTATCCTTTACTAAATAAACACTTGAGAGCTGAGTTTACCGTGCCGACACGTTGGTGGTGAAATTGGCACAGTCGTTGGCGTAGACGAGCCGCGTGGTGCCGGTGATGTCCTCCCACTGGGCTTGAGCTGTGCCTCCTGGGATCGGAGAAAACACAGGATAAAGGAGAAATGTGCCTTTTACTAACTGACACAATCCTTTATTCGTCTTTATCTGCAGAGGTGTGTACAGCTGTAATAGTAATGTCAGGTATAGTATTTATATGACTCGTTGTACAGTATTTAGACTATTCTTTTTTCACAAATGAAATGATTACTTGGATCAATGAATGGCCGTTTTTATCTGAGCCTGTAATTTTTAATAAAGTTGGCATGGACTGGAGTTCCACAAGGGACTGTTCTGGCTCCATTCTTCTTCATTTTACAACACTAACTTTAAATACTCATTTTGAATCCTTCCACGTTTATAGATTACACTTCTATAGGAACTTGTATTAAAAAGAGAAAATTAGGTATATGGGACTCTTATAGAGCCTTTTTATGAATAGACCAGGGGTATATCAGATAAAACAGTGGCTAATGATTCTAGTGGCAGACTGTGTTTGTGTCGTCAAAACTGGACATTTCTGTGATTGGTTAAACTACTGTCATCTGCTTGTTTTTAATTGTATAATAAGACATTTTATTTTTCAACTCCAGGGGATTACCATTGTAACTATAAAGGCATCTGAGAACGCTGAATTGAGAAAGCACTGATAACTATTTTTGTAACAAAGTAAAATAAAATCATACATTGATCTGGCTTTAATACAACGGTGAGGCTATATACCTTCCCTCGTGTCAGCATCAGGAGAGAGCCTATAAATACCATAAGAATAATCTTACGCAGCAATAGATTCTTTCTCAGAACAGTCAGAACAAAATGAATTTAAGCTACATTTACATTTATTTATTTAGCTGACGCTTTTATCCAAAGCAACTTACATTGAGCTTCTGATTACCAGTGTTACAGACACTAAGCAAATATTGACATTAATTGTGAATGAATAAGTGTGTGTTGTTGTTATTTTATATAAATAAATTGTATTATAAATTTAAAAAAGCAACGGTGGTAAAGAAAGGACTTCATTGAATTCATCTGTAAACTTTTCCATAAGTAAATGTCTCCAGTTTATTTTCCTTTTTATTTCTAACCTGTTATCTTTGTTTTCTATTTTCTACTCACCACTGGCACCAATTGTACTTGTGCTTTATTTTACACTTGCAACAGAAAACTCATTCTCCCATTCTCATTGGAGCAGAGCAGTACCTATGACGGAGCAGAGCAGGCGCAGGCTGGTGGTGTCCCCCTCCCCAGAGTCCCGGGGGCTCTTTTTCCAGGAGGGGGGCAGCGGGATGCACAGGCCGATGGGCCGGTGGAACTTACGCCGCCGCGGCTCCACAGTCACCACCGGACTGAAGTTAGCCTGGTTCCCCAAGAGCTTAGCCACCAGCTCGTCTGGGACGGGCTGGGCCTGTGGGCGGGGTCAGAGGCGGGGCATAACACGGGCCGGTGAGGGGGTATTAGAGATATATGTAAGAATCCATTAAATGAGATGGGCCATGCACAGAGGGCAATGAGCGGTGAACGAAGGGATAAGGAAATTAAAAAAGGAAGTCAAGAAGAGTCAATCCAATGCAGTAAAAAAACAAACAAAAAAACAATAGCAACACAAATAATATAAATTATGCATATGTCTTTTATTGTAAATTATGAAGCAGTTACAAACACAGATACAAAAGTGATATCAAAGACATAAGGCACCGTGGTTCACACATGATCCATCCATTCGATAAAGTCCACTCTTTCACAGTGTTTCCCAAACTTTTGTTCTGAGGACCCATATTTCAAAAAGCAATAACTCAACTCAACCCAACTCGTCTTTGTTTTAATGTTATCTTTTTTTTCCTATAGTTTTACTCATTTTTAGGGTTCTTATGTTCGTTTTACAGAATTTCGATCTTTTGTTGATGCGGCCATTTTTAGAAACCCACCTTTGGGCCCCAACCACTGTTCGGGAAACAATGCTCCATGAGACACTATAACAATCATCATGTGATTATTATATCACATGATATATATAAAAGGTTAGTATAGAAACCATACATTCACTAGGTGTAGGTCCACATGGGGTTGAGACATTCACTCACTGCATTTTATTTGTTTGTACCCTTCTGATATTTGTACAAAAATTATGTACAGTTATTAGGCTCTACAATTTTTTTCTGTTAAAATACTGTATAATGTTCTAATAAATATGTCTACATTTAAAGGATAAATGTTTAGAAATGTCACTATAGACTAATGTGGGATTAAAAACTTTATTGATATTAGATTTGATATAAAAGGGCTTAATGTATCTCTATATAGTGTGTGATGATTATAAATATGAGCACTTGACTGTGTTGTAATATTGCGGTCTTTGGTGCTGAAGTGATCCCATCTAAAGTTAAGGACAGTCATCACATGGACAGAAAAAAGAACACTGTCTTAGACATCAGTGTAAAATTCATTTAAAGAGTAAACACTAGAAACAGGATCCTCTCAGAAACACAAATTAGTGCAAAGGATTTGGAAAATATGAAGAATACAAAGATGAATACATATCAGCGCTGACTATAGCCTTGTTTCAACCAAACAGTACAGTGTGCTCTCTTCAGCGCAGTCTTAAAAAGCTTCTGATTTGTGTTATTTACCAATTTTGCTTCAGTTATTATCTTTGTTTTAATGTCACAGTTTAAATCAAACGAGACAAATACTGACCTCAGAACAGATATATTTATGTATTTTGTCTTGTTTCAACATTATAAACTCAGCAGATGAAATAAAAAGCCTCTAGTAGAGAACCCTCTACTGCTTTTCTTTTATTAAAAAAGGAAACACAAAATACTTTTACTTTTAGGGCTGACCGTAACCTTTAATCTCCGACTTCAGCGTCAGAACGACGTTAAACATCGTGTGATTGAAGCCAATATTTATCCCTGTTTCACGTTGCCACTCTTTTCTCTTTTTTGTGCTGTTTCTCTGTAAAAAGACGTATCCAGAGCTGAATATCTTGTACACATTCTCTGTTTTATATCTATTTAATGCTTGTGTGTGTGTGTAACCCATTCTTTGTAGATTTAAAGATGAGAGCATTAAGAGCTAAACATTGGAGAAAACTGAACGCTGTAGTCAAGCTCCTAAAATCAAGTTAAAACGTTTCTATCGTTTTGAAGGCTTTCATTTATTCTTTACAGCAGGATGAGATCTGGAGAAGATTAAATCCAGAGCCTTAACAGCAGCTAAATCCTGCAGCTGTAAGGATCACACTTTCTCTTCAAATAGAATCTAAGCTCAGGACAATACGGTCTCTCCTCTTTCTCTGAAAAATCTACTGATACAGTTTTACTTTCTTTTTTACATATTGTTGGAGAATTTTAGATTTAATAGCTTTAAATATATGAATGCCCTTATCCCCTGTTAGGCCTGTCTGTTCATTCAGGTCAGCACCCCCAGTGAGGAAGAGTAGAAGCCTTCCTTCAGCTTCAAGCCTGTAACTGTTCATTTTTTTCAGATTGGGCATGTTTCTTAGTCTAGACACTATAATATGAGGCTATATACTCTCATTACTCCGGAAGCATGCTAGGCCTTGTATATCCAATGTGTCCGTTGTGTGTCCACGGTCTCTGTCCCGTAGTGTTGGTCAATAACCTTCTCCTAAGACATCCAGAAACCTTCAAGCCTGTCTTTTTCCCAGCTCTTAGGGCAGCTCAGATATTCTCTAACACACATTATTGTTTAAGACTCCAGCTTTTAGTACTGTCCCAACAGAGGGAAAGCAAAATAAAAGCCCCCCGTCCTGAAGTGAAGTGTACTGCTTGGCTGAAACAAGTTCTGAGTGAGACTTATGAAGGTGCCAGGTGCATGCACTGTCAAATACAAGCCAAAAGGTCCACAGAAAAAGCATAGTTAACACAGGAGTAAACCAGGAAAACAACATGAGCGGCTCATTCCAACATGCTTCCGTTCAGGCACTAACGATTCTGGCTGGACTCTCCCTCCTTGTCCCGATCGTCCCACCTCACCTGAAGCCCCAGCCGGACTCTTTTGGTCACTGCGGTCTCGGGGAACGTGGCCTGGACCAGTGGGAACCAGTTTGCTGGTCAGTGAACCCCCCTCTGGACCAATCAGGTCACTCTCCTGCTGGACTCGTGACACGACGGCGAAGTACAGGGGGAAGTCTGTGGAGATGATGCGGCGGATTCTCTTCTTCCCCAACTCCTCCTGACTTTCAAGGTCTGGAGCGAAAAGAGACATGACTGACACCTATGAACGAGTGTTGTACTAAACAGTTCAACTAAAGAAAACACTGACAATCAATAGTGTGTGTAGTCACATTAAAATCATGTTTCTTTTTGAGAACACATTCTCGCGTTAAGGTTTTAAGGGTTTTAATGAACGTGATTGACTTTTGAACGGGAAATCCTACTTTGAGCACTGAATCAGATTTATTTTATTTGTTAATACAATCTTTTTGCTACGAAATATATAAAACCTGTTCAAATCCAACTAAAACCTGTTCAAATCCAACTAAAACTTGTTCAAATCCATCTAAAACCTGTTCAAATCCATCTAAAACCAGTTTAAATCCGACTAAAACCTGTTCAAATACATTTAAAACCTGTTCAAATCCAACTAAAACCTGTTCAAGACTATTTTTGTGAGACTCAAATAAAGATAAACCGTATGTTCAAAAGTTTATTAAAGCTTCCAAAATGTCACCATCTTCGGCCTCTGAATGGATTCTTAGTAACTACTGCAGCCCCTCCCCACTTTCAGTGTTTTTTTCTTTCTGGTTTCTGGTTTATGTGAATAATAACACACTTGGTCTTATTATAAAAGTCCACAGAGATGTCCTCTCTGCTGTGCACAGTGAGTGTTTGATGAATTTTCAGTTTTTATTATCCTGATTCCAAACCTTACCCTCGTCCATCCCGTTGAGAATGGTCTCTAGCACCTCGTCGCCGTAGCGATTACGATGTTCTTTCCAAACCGAGCCGTTCTCACTTCGCAGCACCACCAGCTCCCGGTCTCCACGGCCCAGAGCGGCGAAGTGAGGGATCTCCACAATCACAGGCCTGCCAACCGAACACACACATTATTATGAAATACAAACACAACCATTTGTTCTTTCAAATACAACACATTTACATTTACAAACGCCTTGTTTCTACTGAGTGGTATACTGTACGTCAATACAGCACAGTTCTGCTTGTGTTCAATGCAATGTAGATGATAATGAAGTGTCTGTCTTTTAAAACCTGTTCAAATCCAATTAAAACCTGTTTAAATCCATCTAAAACCTGTTTAAATCCATCTAAAACCTGTTCAAATCCAATTAAAACCTGTTCAAATCAAACTAAAACCTGTTCAAATCAAACTAAAACCTGTTCAAATTCAATTAAAACCTGCTCAAATCCATCTAAAACCTGTTTAAATCCATCTAAAACCTGTTTAAATCCATCTAAAACCTGTTCAAATCCAATTAAAACCTGTTCAAATCAAACTAAAACCTGTTCAAATTCAATTAAAACCTGCTCAAATCCATCTAAAACCTGTTTAAATCCAACTAAACCCTGTTCTAATCCAACTAAAACCTGTTCAAATCCAACTAAAACCTGTTCAAATTCATCTAAAACCTGTTCAGATCCAACTAAAACCTGTTCAAATCCAACTAAAAACTGTTCAAATCCAACTAAACCCAGTTCAAATCCAACTAAAACCTGTTCAAATCCAACTAAACCCAGTTCAAATCCAACTAAAACCTGTTTAAATCCAACTAAACCCAGTTCAAATCCAACTAAAAACTGTTCAAATCCAACTAAACCCTGTTTAAATCCAATTAAAACCTGTTCAAATCCAACTAAAACCTGTTTAAATCCAACTAAACCCAGTTCAAATCCAACTAAAAACTGTTCAAATCCAACTAAAACCTGTTTAAATCCAACTAAACCCAGTTCAAATCCAACTAAAAACTGTTCAAATCAATCAAAAGAGAATGTTGGCCTTTGGAATTTTCAACCCACTTTACAAAAGGTTTGGACTCCCAAACCAAACTAAGGTACACTATATTGTACACTGCCAATTAAAGCACCTGGCAAGGATTTACCAAAATGACCCGAAACCTAATATTGATATCCTCAAAGATACATAATAAAGGCCCACTAATCCACACTAATCGTCTGGACTGGTGGAGGTGGTCTCACCCCAGGAACTGCATGCCGGCGGGGCCCAGAGAGATGATCCTGCTGGCCAGGCCCTCGCCCTCCACCAGAGGAGGGGGGCTGGTCAGCTTCTGTGGCTTCACCAGACGACAAGTGATCCGTGTCGGCGCCGCACAGGTCCGAGGGGGGATGATCACACGCAGCCCGTTGTGTCTGCTGCCACGCATGGATCCTCCGCGAGCGTCCACCATGAAGCTCACCAGGAAGCTGTTCACACACACACGTTACTGTTTTGATCACATAGCACTCACATTAAAGAGAATATTTCTGTGGTAGGACGCTGACCCTGTGTGGATGGGGCTGGCCACGGGGCTGACGTTGTCGGACGTCTCTGTGGCCGGGCTGCTGGGGATCAGGGAGTCGTCGTCGTACTCTTTCGGCAGTGGAAGTGGAGTGTGCTGCTGCAGACGAAAAGATAAGAGGATAAGAGCTTTACGAATGCCTTCAGTGAATACTTCATCTTGTGTGTATCATATGTATTTTATCTCTTGAAGCATCATTTGTTGCAGCACATAGCCATTTTGTGATGCTGTTGAGAAATGACTCAACAATGAATGAAAAAAAAACAAGCAGGTTTTCGATAGAATAATGTTTTTTTGATGAATGTCCTTTGTCAGGTACAGAGGGTTTTGTACCTGTTCCATCTCGTGCTCTTTGAGGATGATGGTCTCAGGAGAAACCCGGGGGATCCTGGGGAGCGCTGGAGAGTAATTTCTGTAAAAAGAAAAGAAATAAAGGTCATGCTTCAGAATGTTGCTCAGACTGGGCTCCGCCCCCTTTTGTTGAGTGGTGTCTACTGTGCGTCCCGCCCCCACTACGTGCACTACATCCTGCCTGTCTCCCCTTGCTCCCAGCCCGGTGCCCCTTACGCTGTGCCCAGCCCTCTCTCGTACTCCAGTGATTTCTTGGGGGAGAGGAAATCGTCATCATGGTCTTTCATGTCATCCGTCTTCATGTACCTGGCCCCTTCGGTCCCCAGCAGCTCCTCGCCTTCAGAGAACAACATGCCAAAGAGAGCGAACACGTCAGGATGGTCAAACAGCAGCGAGACAGAGAGAGAGGACACAAGATGTTAATCAGAGGGTTAGGGTTTAGGGTTTAGGAGACAGGAGCATGAGCTGGAGAACAGGGCGGAGTCAGAGTGAAGACATTAGTGGAAAATGAAATGCATCTTTAACAAAAACAACAAACTGGAGGACATTAACAGAGTCAGCACTGAGAGGACATTATTACTATATATACACTGAATATACTTACATATACTACACTTAAAACCAAAAGGGAACAAAACAACTTGATTAGTCACATACAACACACATGTCAAACTTAAGGCCTGGGGGCTAAATGCGGTCCTTTGAAATGTTTTATTTGGCTCTAGTACATTTGGAAAGTGAACTCTTTGGCACTAGGTTTAATAAAACCAGTTCAAATCCATCCATCCATTCTCCAAAACCATTAAAACTGTTAAATACGTCACGGAAACAAAACAACTGCTCTCTGTCAAAACTGCCATCCTTTAAAACACTCTTTATTTGGACTGAATTCAAGACTTCTGTGTCTTAGCACTAGGTCCATTTATAAAAGATAAACGATAAACTTTTTCACTTTGCTGTGTTTAATGCACTCGGCAGCTGTTGTTCACACCTTAGTCACAGTTAAAACAAAGTCAGGAAACAGCTGCAGTCAGTTCAGAGCTGGAGCTGTGGTGTGTTCACTGACTGTGTTCACTGATGCCTTTTTTGAAACCTTTTCTTGAAAACATCCTGGAGAACCTCCACAAACATCTAAAAACCACAGGTACATGTATTCACCGTCAATGGAAACTATACAAAGTAGAAGCATCAGCTGTCGGTGATGATTCAATATTTACAACAACTGTGACAGTCCATTATCAGGAGTAATGCATGACATTACAGCCATGGCATTATCATAGCCTCTGACCATAAACAGCTGCACAGATTACACAGCACCACACAAGACACACAAGACAGCACACAGTCACAATAACCTGGAGAGTTAGTGAGTATGAGCGTTAGTGACGGGTCAGACATGTGCTGTGGGTGCTGTGGTCCATGCCAATGAGAGATCTGAGCCACCATCACAGTGAGCAGCCCAGTGCGAGGAAATGCACAGAGTGAAATGAAGCCACACACTGAAGATCAAACATCTACAGTGTGAACGTCACACAGAGAGATAAAGGGACAGGTCATACCTAATGTTAGCTGTGCAAGCCCTACAAAAAAACAAAACAGAAAAAAATCAAAAAAGAATCAAAAAAGATCTGAAAGAATTCAAGCTAACATTATGTGTCTCATGCTGTTCATGTTCTCAGAAGTCATTCTTAGGAAGTCTTTAAAACGGTTAGCTCAGTTTATTTTGGTAAGGTTTATTAGATTAGTTTATTGCACAATAGTATTTTGCTCAGATTAAGTTTATAATATCAGCCATACACTGCATTTATTAGTCTGGATTATAATAGAGCTGACAATAAACTGACTTGTGTTGTGTTAAAGCGATAGTCCAGTATTTAAAAAAACTGAACTTTTTTATCCAAATTTTCAGACTCTTTTTGAACATAAAAACCTGTTCTTGTGGATGTAGGAGTTCAGTTGTAGTACATTTTATAGTTTGATAGCGCCTTAACTAGCCTAACTTAAAAGATCTGTCTTACCTTCGTCCTCAGACACGTCCAGGATCTCGTCCACAGTTTCGGGGAAGCTCATGCGATGCTTCTCTGTGGAGGTCTGAAAAAGAAACACAATGAGACCAACGTCTTTTTGATTGAGAGACCAATTTAACGACTGCTTAAATACGCACAATAGAATCAGTCTCCTCAGTGACCAGTTTAAGGACGTCGATCACAGAGATGTAGCCGAGTCTTTTAGCGATGGCCAGAGCCGAGGTCCCATTCTAAAGCACAGGAAAAGAGAGACTTGTTTTAATGGAATGCATCCAGTCAATTCCTTATTCACAAAGCAAGAGCTGTTGCTTAAAAAAGCACTGTCTGTGTCTTCAAAACAAGCGCAATATTATCTAAGATTTACAACAAATTAGCATATGATTATTTTAATTTTATATCAACAAACCTTCACAAGACATAGTTTATTGTAAAAGCAATAATTTGTATTCTAGAAGATTTTACTTTTCCGAAGACCGCCATACTCTTGTCAATCAATTCTCACAAAACCACTCCCATTGGTTTACCCTGGTTTAACAAAGAAACAGCTCCAAAAAGACAATCACATAATGTTTAAAGAGGCGGAGATAACTGCTAACGCTGAGCTAACGTTACACTCTAAACTTTAGTTTGGTGTAACATATTAGTATTTTGTGTTATTTTTAAATAAAAGACAAGCAGGATAGGTCTGTAGGCTGCTTTTGGGCAAAAAGTAAATCAGGTAGTGGAGCTTAAAGAATAATAAGACATTTACCAGGCAATAAGTTGTTAAGCTTACAAGAGAAGCTTTTCTGTTCATTCATTTTTTTTATTTATTCCATTATTTTGGACACTTTAGAGCAAGTCTAAACTTTTTTCAGGGAACACATATTTCAAAAGCCCAAATCCTTTATGACCCATTTCCTTGGTCTGTTTTAACATCATTTTGTCAATGGTCATTGTCTGTAACTTTCACTAATATTTTTATGATTTTTTGTGGCTGTTGCTTGTTTGAGTTGCTGACCCAAATAAAATCACCCACACCCCACTCCTGGGTCCCGACCCAATGTTTGGGAACCTCATATTAGCGTATAGTAGTAAATAATAATGGACTCACTGTGGTGGTCTCGTTGGGCAGAGCTCCGTGCTTCAACAGAAGAGTCACAATGTCAGTGTGTCCTTGCTGAGCAGCCTGATGCAGAGGAGTGTAACCCAGCTGCGGAAGAGAACCAAACCTTCAGTCCATGTTTCATAAGGACTTTTATGTCTCATGTTGTTGCAGAACCAGAAGGTGGCGCTCACCCGTGTTTTGCTGTTGACGTTGGCCTGTTGCTGCAGCAGGAACTTCACCATTTTGACGTTTCCGTAGTGACAGGCCACATGCAGCGGGGTGTATCCCATCTGGAAGGATCCAATTATTAACAGGATTAAATCGACATTATTTTTAAGTGTCATGAATATTACATAAACCTCATTCTTCACATTAACACTGAGATGTCTCGGGAACCAACTCATGTTCAAATATTAATTTAGACTCATTTTTCTCATTGTCCAATGTGCTCAAGTTTATGATTTAATGGTGAAAGCTATATCTTGGCAAAAGTAGCATTTGAGAGCACTCAGAATGGACCATAACCCAAAGTCAGGATGTAGGTCTTTGGGTTTGTTGTAATTATTTAGTAAAAAAAGACAAGAACTTAAAAAAAAAAAAAAAATTCCAGGTTTAACGGTGAGAATATTTGATCAATGTGAAATCTTTGTCGGCAAATACACTCTTTCATTAATTGTAATTATATTGATGTAATCATTTACCATTTTATCCTGTGGTCTGATTGTGCTTTAGACTTAGCTTTGGAAATCCTTGTGTTAGCACAGAAAAAGCATTTAGTGTAGTTTCTGACGCTTTTGGCTCCAGAAATCATAATCAAGTCTAAAATATAACAGCAGAAAAGGCATTATAATGAACTTTGGCTTCAGCTCTTTGAATGGCCATATGGATTTAATATTGAAGACGGATCTCGAAGCAGAGCTGATGTTTTAATGTCTGTGTAAGTGTCTTGGAGCGCTTTCACTGTGGTCTGTGACTTTAGACAAAATGCAGGAAGTCACGTCTGATTAAACTCATAAAGAAGAGAGAATGAAGGGAAACAGGAAAACAAATACCAGTCAGGTTTAGAAAGACATAAAACACACATAGAATACATCGTCTTGTATGACTTGGTCATTTTATAAGTAGCTCTGCTGAAAAAGTGTGAGCACCCCTGCTGTAGACACCAAAGGTTCTGTAAACGAATGAATACTGTGTAATTATTTGAGTTGTTGCAGACCATCAGGTGTAAAAACGTCCTTATTCTCACCCGTGTTGCAGCATAAACCGAAGCTCCCTGTTTGACCAGAATGTCTGCGATGCCCACGTGTCCCTCTTGAGCCACCAGATGGAGCGGGGTCAGTCCACTCTGCAGCAAAACACAGACAAAAACAATGTCAACTACCATTTTTCTGTGTAAAAACAGAAGGATTAAGAAGAAAAACTATGTCTATACCCCAATCATCAACTCATCAAGTGATTACTAATGTCACATAACCTAGCTGCCACTCAAGAAGAACTCTCGATGACCCTGTACATCTAACCGCCATATTGGAAGGAAAAAAAAGTGTTTTGTTATATAGAGTTTTTCAGTGGAAATAAGAAACATCAAAAGAAAACAAACTCTGAGGTTAACACCAGCTCTATGTAAACAGAACAACCCCACACTTTAACCAGACACAACTGAAGAAACAGAGAATTCTATCTCGTCTTGTGGGATTTGTGTGTCGCCAGAGGCCGTCAGCCCTAACGAGCAACAGAAGACATACAAGAAGAATAGAAATAGACAAACCAAAATTCAATCTGAGAAAAGAACTTTACAATTTTAATTTGCAACATTATCCCGGGGTCAACATGGGTTTCTGTCTGCCTGGTTCCTGTTTGGTTTTAGTCTGAGCTTAGTTATGGTATAGTTTGGTTCAGCAGGCTGCATTTTCATTTGAGTTATGCTTAGTTAGTCCTTTTCCTTAGATCCACACTTTACAACGCCCACACACTCATTGTTCCCTCCCCACAACACCCCCCACACCTCTGACAATGCACACTCACACATCTCATATTGTACTGTACTTCCTTTATCTTCATTTTGGTTTAATTGACTAAATAAAGATTATTTAGTATTAAACCTCATTTCTGCCTGGTGACCCCTGTTTGGTTTACGAACTCTTGAGGCAGGCTCGTAACACAGGACACATGTGAACCCTGATCATGTAGATAAATATTTCACGAGTCTGTATTGTCAGATTTGTGATTCTTGCCTTGTTGCCGAGGTTGACGTTGGCCTGTTTGGAGATGAGCAGCGACACCATATCGGGCCGGCCTTCCTGCGAGGCCAGATGGAGAGGCGTGACTCCCTGCAGTGACTCAGCGTTGGCCGAGGCTCCGTACTGCAGCAGGCTCTTGGCCACTTCCACCTGGTTCTGTTTGGACGCGATATGCAGCGCCGTGTAGCCGTTCTACAGCACAAACACAGAAGCACAGTGAACTGTTATGGACCTACACCGAGGCGTTAGGGTGAGGAGCGGACTCAGAGCTTTGTTTTACCCTGGCTGCACTGTGCGGCAGGCCTCCTTTACTGACGAGAAGATTTACCACGTCCAGGTTGTTGTGATGGACAGCGACGTGAAGTGGAGTCAGGCCGTTCTGCAAATCACAAACAGTTATACGTTAATCACAAAAGAAAAATTCTGTTCCGAATACACATGTAAATTAAGCACATTCTGTTTATATTTTATGACTCATGGACAGAACCTGATCAACCTGTTTCCACCTGAAGGGTACGGTATAGAATGGGTTTCCAATATCCTACTGTACTACTTTGTTTCCATCAGAGTGGTCCACTTTCCAAAAGGTGGAGCTTAACATTGCAGTGTTTAAAAGTTCAATTCAAACACAATCTAAATGTCTCATTAACACAAGCCTCTTCAGGAGAAACTCAGTCAAACAGAACCAAACGTAGCAACACATTCATAAAAATCAAAAAGGACATACAGAGTTCTGAACTTATATGATTCATGGTCCAATTATTAAGTGCCAAATGGTAAATCCAGTACCATAAGACAAGGAGTTTAGAATATAGTGTGGCTATTGTGCATGTACAATATAAAAATGATAGATTTGTGGTGTATTGTGCAGCTCCTGACCTTGCCAGCAGCGTTGGGATTAGCTCCTCTTTCCAACAGCAGCTCGGCCACGTCCACTTTGCCGTACTTTGAGGCCACATGGAGCGGAGTGAACCCTTTCTGAAGCGACATCAACACAAACACAAACCCACGTTAAACTCTGAGCCCACTCCTTTATTCAGTCTGCAGCGCTGCGTCTCTACCTTGGTCATTTTGGTTTGCTGTGCCTCCGCGTCCAGCAGAATACGGACAGTCTGCAGGTGTCCTTCCCGCGCGGCGATGTGCAGAGGCGTGTGTCCGGCTGTGGTGGTCGAGTTCACGTTGGCTTTCTGGTCCAGGAGAAGCTTGACTAAGTCCTTGTGGCCCATCCGAGCGGCACAGTGCAGAGGGGTTTGGTCGTCCTGGAGAAAGAACACAACCGAGTTCAAATGTTTAAAACAATACTAGAGAAAGTGGGCTGGAAATCAAATTAAGATACATGTCTTTAACTAAAAACTGTCATTGTCAAAATACAGTTTTCAGTAGATTTTCTACAGTTAAAGATGCACTGTGTGAAAACAAATGACTACAAAAATGGTAAAAAAAAAATGAGTGGTTGAAAACTATGATTTTAACAGTGTAAAATGGCCTTAAAATAAGACTTTTTTCATTTGTCTATCTTTTCTATTTGAGGAAAAGGTTGTGGGATCACTCCACAAAACAACACTTGTACACTTTAAATAAGTTATTTCTTGTATTTCCAGTTCCAGGTCCTGTTGGATTACATGTGTCTGGACTCATTACCTTAGCCTTGGCGTCCACTGGTGCTCCGTTCTGCAGCAAAAACTCTGCCACCTCCATGTGTCCGGCTCGCGATGCCATGTGCAGAGGAGTCTCCACTTTCTAAAAGACAGAAACATTTAATTCATTACATCAACAACAGCCCGTATTCAAAGGCCTTAACACCGGACACTCACCACGTTGGAGACACTGGGCGACGCTCCTTTCTGCAGCAGGATCTTCACTATGTTTAAGTGACCCATGAAGGAGGCCACGTGTAACGGGGTCAGGCCAGACTACAGACAAATAATCCCATTCATTGATTTCTTAGACTTATTCAAGGGTTTTAAATATTTCATCTGTTTCATTTTCTCACCTCAGTCACAGCCTCTAACGAAGCCGAGTGCTTTAACAGCAGGTCCATGACTCGCAGGTGGTTCTTTTTACAGGCGATGTGCAACGGAGTGAAGCCATTCTGAGGAAAAAAGATGCACAGAAACACATGGAAACTGATTTCAAGGCTTAATTCACATTTATGGTGATTATAGGATTCAACAGAACACTGGTTCCCAAACACTGGGACAAGACCCAAAAGTGGGTCACACGGAATTTTATTTGGGTCACCAAACAAATTCTAACTCAGTAATTAAAAAAATAATAATTAAGGAGTAAAGTTTGTGAAAGTAAAGCTGTTTTTTATAAATTGGTAATGGTCAGAAATGACAAGAATAATTGAAAGGACCAAAAAACACTATACTGTGATAAAATTGAGCTAAAAAATCTCGAGAAAGTAAGGAAACTGAGAAAAACATGATCAAAATTAAAAGATCAAAATGATGCTAAAACAGACAAATCCAATTAAAATATGGTTCCCACTGAAAAAAAGTTTGGGAAACACAGGTATAGAACATTTCAGAAACCTAAGCCTTTTTTTTTTACCAGTTTCTCTTGCTTATTTTTTATTTTATTATTTTTTTAAACAAAAGCTTGATAAAGAATCATTCAATAAACATTCCTGGAAAGTACTTTTTTATCTGGGATAACAGTGCTTTGTGTTTGTTACTTGAAAGAAAAAAATGTCATTATGGGGCCTTGAAGAGTAAAGAAAAATAAAAGTGAACATAAAACTAGGATGAGCTAACTGACTGACTGTGCTGAACCCGTGAGAGCTGCTGACTGACCAGTGCTCGTGAGTTGGGTTTGGCGCCCTTGTCCAGCAGGACTTTGGCCATGCGGTGGTGCCCGCAGTGCGCCGCCACATGGAGAGGCGTGAGGTGGTCCAGAGTGATGTCGTCAATCTCTGCGTTGTACTGAAGGAGCTGCTTGACACAGTCCATGTGGTCGCCCTGCGCCGCCATGTGTATCGGAGACAGGCCGTTCTGAAAAAGCAGGACGAAACAGAGGAGCTTGTCACAGGTTCATATGCTCATCAGAAAAGCTCACAAGTAAAAGGATCTGTTACAGCTACCCTCTGCTGAGCCTTCCATTTGCCTACAAGTAGGCCTATAAAGGACCAGTTTATGCAAAAGCCAATGTCTGTAGCGAACAAAGACCGAATTGATATTCCATTGGCAAATTTTTTAAAATGCAAATGTTCAATAGCATTCTTTTTTTTAAATAACAAATTAATGCATTTTTAAAGAAATTCTGAGACATTGTGAGTATGATTTCATTTAATAATTTAATTACTATTTTTACACATATCACAGTCAAAGTACTAGTTAAAACATTTATTATTTAAAGAGCCGTTTGTGTTAGACCTTTATCCCAATTAGTTACATCCTCCAATGTTTGTCTTTTGCGCTGATTGGTCCAGAGCCCAGTGATTATAAAAGACACACCTAATGCAGACTCCTGGTTGGCTGGTAGCTTGCACTCTTTCTGTGTCGTTGTCACATGCTTTTTGTGACTTGTTATATTATTACTTGTTTTAAAGTGTATTATTATTATTATTATTATTATTATTATTATTATTATTATTATTATTATTATTATTATTATTATCTTGGTTTAACTTGTTTTCTCATAAAGGACAGTTTTTTGCTGGAGGTGAAAACTCTAATGAGGACCAAACCTATTCAGACAGCCACAATTTTTCAGTCAAACCGTGTTCATGAACTATTAAGCATGAAAACAACCATCCCACTCCCTAACAGCACACACACACAGAAAATTGAGAGCCTATCTTTCGTAGCTGACGCGCTCTTGTACGTTAAGTCTACTTATGTGTCATTGTGGTCTGTTGATTTTCTGTGTAGGACTCACCTTGGTCTTGGCCTGGATGGGGGCTCCATGGTCCAGGAGGATCTCAATAATTCTGACGTGACCATTTCTGGCAGCACAGTGCAGAGGAGTCAGCTCGTCCTGAAAACCACAAACAAACATCAAATGTAGCTCATTATACACCGACAGTAATATAAAATAATTTGTTTTAGTCAAAGAAGCATTTATTATTCTTTATCTTACTGCACCTTAGTCTTGGCGTCAATCTGTGCCCCTCGGTCCAGCAGCAGTCGCACCATGATGACATTGCCCCGTCTGGAGGCTATATGCAGCGGAGTGATGCCGTTCTGTCAACAGATATTTACTTTTGACACATATACATACACATATACCAATAACTTTAATTGTGTGTGTGATGCCGAGAAAACACACATTGTTTGTCTGTGTCTTTATTATGATATATCCCTTAAACTCTTCAGCTGATCAACCAATTTCAGCTGTTCAAACTTCAGGAAAATTCTGGATTGAACTATTGGTAACTACTCCTTTTATATATTTTTTCTGTGTAAACCCAAAGATTCAGCCTTTTCTGCCGTTTTACATTTTTGCACCGTTCAACCAATTTTAGCCATTTTCTTTTAAATTTCAATTTACACCATTTTGGACATCTTTTTGACTTTATAACACGTTGCTATGGTTGCTAAGGAGAGTGGCGCAGTCTAATTCTGCCATTGTCACCACTTTATAGTTTCAGTCTTTTTCTCTTCCACTAATTTCACTCACAAACATAAATTATAATGTAGCATCATTTGTCCTCTTTTAGTGTCAGTAAAGTTTCAGCCTCAGCAGTGACCAACACTGTTGTTTTATTACCTTTGGAGTGAAGTTTACATTGGCTCCTCTGTTGAGCAGCAGCTGAGCGACGTTCAAGTTCTCGTAGTGTGCAGCGATGTGGAGCGGTGTAAATCCAGTCTGAGGGGACACATTAGACAGATATACTGTTAAAGACCTGGTTAAACATTCATCCATGGTGTCCATTTAACGGTAGGTGTAAACGTTTTAGTCCAAACAAGCCCCACACACTTCCGAGCCTGTACCTTGCTGAGCACATCGGGGTTGGGGTCATTCTGCAGCAGCACGGCGGCTGTGCGTGTGTCGTCGTTCCGCGCCGCTATGTGCAGCGCAGGGAGGCGGACCTTTCCTTTAGTGCCGTAGTTGATGAGCAGGGCCACCACGTTTTCATGGCCCTGCTGAAGTGCCACGGCCAGAGGAGTGAACCCATCCTGCGCAAAGAGACAGAAACTGCTGCATTCAAAAGACAACAGATATGGAGCTCATTTTAATATTACATTATCCCAAACAGCTTACGAAGGGGCCATGATATTAAAGAAAACATATTAACTCTAATGAATAAATGTCTGCATGACAATAATAAAAGAGTCAAGTTTGAGACTTATGCAGAGCCAGGCTTCACATACAGATGTTTTTTTTTATTGCACATTGCCCATCATTATATTTTTATGCCTTTTGCTCACATATAAAACTCAACCAACCTTTTGATTAACACCTGTTGACACTATAACACTATGAGGGCCATGATGTATCAACAATTATAATTTATGGGAAGACCAGATATACTTCACAAAAAGACCTGATTTGGCCCGTGAACCATAGGTTGGACTGTTTCCACTGAAACTTACTCCAGCTTAAAGCTCAAAACTGATTAATGTTTTACCAAACCACATTATTACATCTCTCTGGAAAATGATGTGCATAATGTAGCATTATATTTACTCACAAGAAAAACAGTAAAAATTATGCTTTAAGTTTCAGACCTTCTAAACATAATTTTACTCTTCCACAGAACGACAGAACGGCACAAAAAATATTCACAAAGAAATAACATGTTTTAGGTGTAATTTGTCTCTAAAAATGCCTTTTGCCTAATTTTCAAAGTGTGTTTTCACAAGCAGCTCATCTCCTCCTTTCCGTTTAGCGGATCTTATGCTACGCAGACTGCACTGACTTTCTCCTCTGCTTGAATCCATCCAGAGCCTACAGAGTCTTATTGCAGAGACACGTTCAGAGGGACTGGGCTGGAGCCGCAGTGGTGTACCTCAGTTGGAGTGCTCTGATTGGCTCCATTCTCCAGTAGAAACTTCACAACCTCTAGATGGTTTTCTTGTGCAGCCATGTAGAGTGGAGTGAACCCTTTCTGTCTCAGTAGACACAGTAGACACAGGCAGACAGCGCCCCCAGCAGGAAAGAGCCAAAAGCACAGCATAGAAGCAACAGAGAAAAAGAGGAGACGGTAACAGATGCACAGAGAGATGGGCACAAAAAAACCCACAGAGATACACACATAAACACTGTAATACAATGGTTTCACAGGTGTAAGGCAAACAGGGTTTAAAGAGTGTCCTGGGATCACACCTGGGACTGAGCGTTGACGTTGGCCCCGTAGTTAACCAGCTCTGTGACCACCTGCTCCTGTCCTGCCAGGGCTGCGATGTGCAGGGCTGTGTTCCCTTTCTGTGGCGCAGGCACAAGACAACACACTTATGTTACAATAGAACACTAAAGCTATTTTACTATAATGGACCATATTATCACTTTAAATTTATTCTCCTATAATTAAAAAAAAATAAATTCACCTGAGTCGCCGGTAACCTAACAGTTATTAGTTTGTTTGGGGTTTTAAATTGTTTTTTTTACCTGTAGCCACAGTACTGACAAATATATGGCCGTTGATTTGGACGATGGTGATTACCTTTGTGGTGGTCTCCAGTGTGATCCCATTGTGAAGTAGCTCCAGCACCATTTTGACGTGCCCTTCTTTCGAGGCCAGATGCAGCCCATTGAGCCCATTCTGAGAATACAGAGAAGAAACTATAGTCTCCGACAATGTTTCCTAAATATAAACCCAACCACAGATTTATACCAACACAGGCAAGCCATGCCAGGTCTGTTCCAGTAGAGGAACAGTTCAAAGCAGGCAAATACTTACACTGAACACCTTGCATGCAAAGAGCTCAAAACAACATCTACAGAATCAGATGTGCACATTTGTCAGCGTAATGGTGGTGGGAGGAGGACGGGAGGGCGATGGCAGGCGCTGGTCTCGGGTCCGGGAAGAATACAAGCCGTGTGGGATAGGTCTGACCTCACACAGCCTTCCTTCAGTCGCACAGGACATGTGAGGTTGGACCTTTGCCACACCACTGATATTATTCCTCTGAGTGAAGGAGACCACAGCACACCATCACTCTACTGCAGACAGAGAGAGGGGGCGGGGCTTAGAGGAGAGGCCAGGGACACGTTAGGAAAGAGGGAGTTGAGGGGGGAGCATGCCGTAGTCGGACGAGCCACAGCCCTGGAATCACAATAACACTGAGGATACACCATGAATACAGGCACACCAGACTCTTCCCGGACAAGCCCCAGAAAACACAGACCACTCTGTAGACCTTTCTCAGGTCATGTCACTTTGACTATGCCTTTATTTTGGTTAGCAAATTATAGCTTTTTTATAAGAAGAGAAGGTGCTGGGAGTGCTGACTGGAGCACATCATGTTGAGGACCGTGTTGTAGACCGTACTCTTCAGGAACTTAAACAGGGTTTTGTAATTGCACGCCCTGCATGTGCCACTTTTGCACCTTTAAAATGCATTGAGTCTTGAATATTCTAGTTCCCGAATGTCTTCAAGTTTTACATATTACCTGCTAAATGCCAGTCTTATATTGAAACTCATCCACCTGCTTTTAGTGGTCTGGGTGGTCCTTAGTGGTCCTTTTCAAATGAATGACTCTTTACTGATTGGACCTGAACTGTACTGCTGGCATTGGTTTGGCACACATTCATCCAAATTCTATCCCCATACAATATTTCTTAAGCCTTTTATACATTTTAGATCCTCAAATAAAAAAAAAGTCTAGGCTAGGCTACGTTGACATTAAGCTACATGTCACAGTCACATGGCTAAGAAGGGTCTATATAGAAATACAAACACAGCATCACTCGGTAAACACAGAAGTATTGATGGGAAGATGATAAATCTGTCTTAGATAAACAATTATAAATGCAATTAAAGCTGTTTGGAGTTCAATAATCCACTTCTGTTTGACATTTATTGGCATTATCTTTGTTGCCATCAGTAGATACGTAAATTGATAATAGGATACTATATTATTTAAACATCTATTTTCCTAATATAACTTAAAATGCATAAAAAACATAAAAGTAGCAGTATAAATTGTATTTTTTTTAAAATATGCTACGTTTTTATTTGAGTAGTTCATTTGAACACAGGAAGTATTTCTCTATATTTTTGTATCTCGTTTGGTAAATTAGCAATAGAAGCGGCACCTTGTCCGTTTTCATGAATAATTCTGCTGCTGTATGAGACACTTCTAGTGCAGACAAATAGAGCTCATGGAAACCCTGACAGAGGCGTTACCTGTGATAATTGCACGTGTTGGCAGTGAATGGAGCTGAATTCATGACTAAGTTAGATTAATGAGAGCTGGGTGTTTGGCCAGCTTTCAGAGGCCTTCAGGCAGCGGTTCTAGCCCACTAACACCATCTTGTCCCGGGACGCCTGGGAGCAGCCGGGTGATACAATAAAGAGGCCAAGACAGAAGAGACGGGCTCTGTTTAGTCCTGTCCCGAGAGACGTTCAACCTGCAGCCGCTGATTACACTTTACACAAACCAGAACTCAGGTACAGTACGCACAGGCAGGGCTCCCACACTTCCCTGGAGAACAATTTCTGTGACAGGAAAGTTGGACAATAGTGCTAAGAAATATCCACGATGAGGCTAGAGCTCCAGGACATGACATCACACAATTAGTGCTTAGTTTGTCTGGAACACGGGGTAATATATTCCCTCAGCTCCTAAATCAAGATCGGGACATGTTTGACTGGATCTGGTTGGATTGATTTTTTCTGGAGAAGTTAGAAGTCACATGACGTCTGGAGCTCCATAAAGAACACTTTATAGCCCCATTTCCAAAGTGTGTTGGTGTCTGGAAAACTGGTCCACCATGGTCCAGGTTTTTTCATTGTGGGAACCCCGACAGTGACACAACACCAACACACCATGCACACAGTACATCCACACAGTACATCCAAATATACATGGGTCAATAATAACAGTGCTCCAAAAGAGGCTTCTGGCTATCCTCTCACCTGATTGGCTGTGTTTATGTCTATGCCGTTCTTGATATGGTCCAGGGCCTTGTCCAGGTTCCCAGAACGGGCCGCTCGGAGGAAACTGTTGCCAGCATCAGCCTGTGAGAGAAGGGCAGTAGGGACAGAAGAGGTGGGGTATAAGAGGTGAGACACATACAGAAAGGGGCAGGGGGGGGACACAGAGAGCCGTTAGTGTTATAGAAACGCATCAGAATAAATATACAGACTGTTGTTGTCTGTCAGTTTTCCCCTCAGTTCATTCCTCTTGTGGGGATTTGAAGCGTGGTTTTGAACACAGTCCAGGGCAGTCAAGCTTTGATCAGGCAAGTGTGATAATGAGACAAGAAGAGCACATGAAGAGGTCTCTAAATGTTATGTCTCCTTTACATTGCATTGTGTAAAATGTTTTCAGTAGTTTAATCACAACACTCCTGAAATAACAGACATTTAAGTCCCTATAAAACCCAGTGGAAGCTCCTCGGTAAGGAACTGCAGTTTGCATTTGTTCCACCGGACGTCACCAAAAAGACTTCAGACCCAAAGATGTTCAGTATTACTCGGTTTACAATCCATTTTCAATCCAATGCAAAAGTCAAACCCTGAGCAGACATGAGAAGACCATGAGAGAGTAGTAAGGGCCAAACACAGGGCATAGAGCCTGTCTGATCAGATACAGTAGAGGGTGAACTGCAGCTGCGCTAGAGACAGTTCTGTATCATTTTTAAGAGAAATATTACAAACAGAAAATCACCAAGCAAAGAAGAGTAATTTGGAGGGATTTAGCTGCTGTTTAGGCAGTAGACATAAACATTTACCTTTTTCACCAGACGTCATTATAAACATAAGAAATCAAAGTCTACACAGTCTGGAGACATACAGCTTTTTTGTTAAAGGTTGTTTCCAACAAGTGTCATTTTGTTTTTGCCAAGTTTACATCTTAGGTGTGTATCTTGTGCGTATGATAGCATTTGTGATTAGCTTTCAGCATCTTAGTGCTTTAACACTGTTTTCATTTGCCCCTCTATTGGCTTTACAATTAATGAATAGAATAAATATACAACGCTAAAGTAATTTGATTTTGGGGGTGACTTCACACATAAGCGTTATATGACTCTGATTTTCTCTTTTGTGAACCTTGAAAACCTGATATAAACTCGGGTTGTTTTCCTGGTTTGATCAGTTGGAGACATAATCACACTTTACCAGCGGCTTCTTCAGAGTCACTGTCCTCCGTCGGAATTTACCCCACAGCTTCTCCAAACAAGCCATAGCTCACTAGTTGGTTTTAGTGCTCCACTAAAAAAAAAAAAAAAAAAACTGTCTAGAGAGACTAAAGAAGACTAAAGCAGACCTTCCAACTTCCTCTTGCACCCTCTCTTTCTCTGCTCCCATCCTCCATTTAAAAAGCTGCTGAGAGAAAACCTCTGCCATAAATCCACTTTAAAACCAAAAGTGCTTACTGTGTCTCAAAAACTAACAGCGGAACTTAAAGAGAGCTGCAGTCTGTGGGTCCTTTGTTGTGACAGGAATGGGGTCCCTCTTTGACAGAGAAGGAGCGGGCTGGGGTAACCACATGCCTGAAGAGACGGCCTAGCAACAAATGACACGACTCAACCTCAGCATGACACCAAACAGAGAGCGACTATAGACAGACGGAGAAGTGGGAACGGTGGGGAAAGAGGAAAAAGGAAAGATGTAGATACTGGAGAAAAACCCAGTGTCTGATAAACTTGCAACCCCAGTGTGTAAAGTCATAAATCATAAACTTAAAGGAAATGCAACACAAGCATTTTCTCTAAAAGATCTATGGATCCCAAACGTCATCAGGTCATCATCTACAGGTAAATACCATCGTTCAAATACCTTCGAACAGGTTATCTTGTGCATACAAATGTAAATATTGAGATTTTTAAAGTACAGCTGTGGGTGGTAGCATTATAATTTAACAACAATAGTGTGAGAGGATGGGACCATATCCTTGTGTACCCCTCCGCCGGAAGGAAGAATGCTGATCTGTTCAGTTTTACGGCATAAAGGGAGCAAACTTAAAAATTCTCTAAAGTCTCAAGAAATCAAACTGACCCTATAGAAATTCCTTCACAGCTGGTTAAAAGAAAAATGTTACAGCAGTGTAAATTCTGTCTAATCTATCAAACTGTACCATAGTTCCAGTCTTCAGTCAAAGCAAATACAGCTGATGTTAAGACACACATTTACACAGTGTGCAAATAGTAGCAGTGGTAACTCCATTCTCCCATCGGCCGCTGAAATGTGGGAGAAACAGGCAAGAAAATTAGCATTATGCCCAAGACTCAAACAACCATCGCTCCGCTGACGTCGTTGTGAAGCACACTTTACGTCTTTGTCTGCGTCAAGAGTGTGTTTTTGGGAGATAAGAAGTCATGAGGCACCACACCCTGCTTCACCAGAGTTTAACTGTGTTCCATTGATTAACATGTTTATCTCAAAGGGCCCCCACGGCTGCACGTTTCTTAAATGAGTTTTGGTTTAATATAGAGCAATAGTAAATATGGCAGTTTCACTGAAGCAACCCAAAACCCATGTCTCTGCAACAGAAACAAAAAGTGATGTTTCTTGAAATTTGGAAATGCTATGAGCTGATATCTTTTTACTACATCAGAGCATTGTCACTTGTGGGACACGCTGGAAGCACTGTGTCTATCAGGGTTCTTGGGAACGCCCTGGTAGTCCCCCACAACAGCTGGAGGTAGTGTCTGGGGAAGTGTGGGCATCCTTAAGAGGAGGAAGTTAGATGGATGTATACTACAAAACAAATTAAACAGACTGTACTAGATTTCAAATCAATCATTTGTTGAAAAAAAAAAAAACAAGCTTTATAATGCCATCTACTATTTACTGTAGAGGATTTTAATAATCCAGAACCTCTACCCCGGCCTGGGAAACCTTTACATGCTCGCAAAAATGCACCAGCTTGTCATATGACATTTCAGGAAGTTTAACAGCTGCCAATAAAACAGAGAACATGTATATTCAGCACTGGACATGTCTTTAAACAGAGGAAAAGCACATAAAAGAAAAAAAGAAGGCAACATGAAACAGAAATAAATATTGGCTTCATTTACGTAATGTTTAACGAGTAGGAGATACTTGTTCTGACGCTGAAGTCGGAGATAAAAGTTTACAGTCAGCTTTAAACTTCAGTTTGGTGGAATGTATTAGTATTTTGGAGAAAAAAATGCAAAGATCAGGCCTTATTTCAATACTGACTGACACCTAATTGCAATTGGTCCCAAAAAGAATATTTTTGTATTAATAAAACCAAGTAATATTGACCAATAGCAGCTTGTCTTTTGTCTGATACTCATTCTTTGCCAATTGGATTAAATTCCCAAAAAGAAATCTTTTGTACACTTTACAGTTTTGTTGATATATGGGATGTTTGATTGGCAACATAAATCATTCCGTCACATGACCAGTTTGTGGCTCCATAAGTTTGGAAAATCACACTGTGCATCAGTAATGTGTTTACAATCTGTCGGGCTGTTGGGCTGTCGGACTGTCGGACTGTCGGACTGTGGGACTGTCGTGCTGTCGTGCTGTCGGACTGTCGGGCTGTCGGGCCGTCGGACTGTCGGGCCGTCGGGCCGTCGGGCTGTCGGACTGTCGGGCTGTCAGGCTGTCGGACTGTGGGACTTTCGGACTGTCGGGCTGTCGGGCTGTCGGACTGTCGGGCTGTCGGACTGTCGGACTGTCGGACTGTCGGACTGTCGGGCTGTGGGACTGTCGGACTGTCGGACTGTCGGGCTGTCGGACTGTCGGACTGTCGGACTGTCGGGCTGTCGGGCTGTGGGACTGTCGGGCTGTCGGACTGTCGGGCTGTCGGACTGTCGGACTGTCGGGCTGTGGGACTGTCGGACTGTCGGACTGTGGGACTGTCGTGCTGTCGGGCTGTCGGACTGTCGGACTGTCGGACTGTG
Organism: Perccottus glenii; assembly: GCA_024416835.2. Classification (NCBI taxonomy): domain Eukaryota; kingdom Metazoa; phylum Chordata; class Actinopteri; order Gobiiformes; family Odontobutidae; genus Perccottus; species Perccottus glenii. Next base: position 31,183,861 of record CM044556.2, on the reverse strand, counting down.
GGACTGTCGGGCTGTCGGACTGTCGGACTGTCGGGCTGTGGGACTGTCGGACTGTCGGACTGTCGGGCTGTCGGGCTGTCGGGCTGTCGGGCTGTCGGGCTGTCGGGCTGTCGTGCTGTCGGACTGTCGGACTGTGGCACTGTGGGACTGTCGGACTGTCGGACTGTGGGACTGTCGTGCTGTCGGACTGTCGGGCCGTCGGGCCGTCGGACTGTCGGGCCGTCGGACTGTCGGGCTGTCGGGCTGTCGGACTGTGGGACTTTCGGACTGTCGGGCTGTCGGGCTGTCGGACTGTCGGACTGTCGGGCTGTCGGACTGTCGGGCTGTCGGACTGTCGGGCTGTCGGACTGTGGGACTTTCGGACTGTCGGACTGTCGGACTGTCGGGCTGTCGGGCTGTCGGACTGTGGGACTGTGGGACTTTCGGACTGTCGGGCTGTCGGACTGTGGGACTTTCGGACTGTCGGACTGTCGGGCTGTCGGGCTGTGGGACTGTCGGGCTGTCGGACTGTCGGGCTGTCGGACTGTCGGACTGTCGGGCTGTGGACTGTCGGACTGTCGGACTGTGGACTGTCGCTGTCGGGCTGTCGGACTGTCGGACTGTCGGACTGTGGGACTGTCGGGCTGTCGGACTGTCGGGCTGTGGGACTGTCGGACTGTCGGACTGTCGGGCTGTCGGGCTGTCGGGCTGTCGGACTGTCGGGCTGTCGGACTGTCGGACTGTTGGACTGTGGGACTGTCGGGCTGTCGGACTGTGGGACTGTCGGGCTGTCGGACTGTGGGACTGTCGGACTGTCGGACTGTTGGACTGTCGGGCTGTCGGACTGTCGGGCTGTCGGACTATCGGACTGTCAGACTCTGGGACTGTCGGACTGTGGGACTGTCGGACTGTCGGACTGTGGGACTGTCGGACTGTCGGACTGTCGGACTGTCGGGCTGTCGGGCTGTGGGACTGTGGGACTGTCGGACTGTCGGACTGTGGGACTGTGGGACTGTGGGACTGTGGGACTGTCGGGCTGTCGGACTGTCGGACTGTCGGGCTGTCGGACTGGGACGTCGGACTGTTGGGCTGTCGGACTGTGGGACTTTCGACTGTCGGACTGTCGGGACTGTCGGGTCGGACTGTCGGACTGTCGGATCGGCTGTCGGGCTGTCGGGCTGTCGGGCAGACAGGACTGTCGGGCTGTCATCCCTCTCTGCTCACTGTCGGGCGTCGGAGGAACACTGTCGGACTGTGAACAAGAACTGTCGGATGCAGGAGATAAACACAGATGTCTGACTCTGTGGATTTCAGACAGAATGAGATGTTCTTTCTCTCAGCCAGGAGATCTAAATGACTACAGGCAATTTTTACTTTCAATAATAGCCAGCAGGGGGAGTAGAGATCACACCTAAATCAGAAGATAAACATTTGAATGCCTATTCTGTAGGTTTCAAAACACCTAAATTAAGTTTTGTAAAGACCAAATTTTATATTGATAAATTACTAGTTTTTAATTTAATTTTTTATTTATTTACCCATTTTATTTCTCTGGCAGACAAACAAAAAAAAAATCTAAATGAAGATTAACTGGACATGTCTTAAGAAAGGATAATGCCATTTCCAAAACATGACAATAGAAGACTATGGTTTAAAGATAAACATTTGAATGCCTATTCTGTAGGTTTCAAAACACCTAAATTAAGTTTTGTCAAGACCAAATTTTATATTGATAAATTACTAGTTTTTAATTTAATTTTTTTATTTATTTACCCATTTTATTTTCTCTGGCAGACAAACAAAAAAAAAATCTAAATGAAGATTAACTGGACATGTCTTAAGAAAGGATAATGCCATTTCCAAAACATGACAATAGAAGACTATGGTTTATGTGATGAAGAAGGCCCTACATGTATGATAGATTAGGCTTAATGAACAGGAATAATTGCTGAGAAAGCAGTCTTAGTGTCAAAATCAACATAGTAATTAGATCAAATATGATTAATGACTAACACTTGGTCTCCACTGAGCATTAAATTACCTGCTGCTATGATTGTGTCACATGCAAGATGACGAATACCAGGGCAAAGGATGCACTGAGGGTTGCCTCAAAGATAATTAAAACAGAGCTATAAATATATATGCGTTTAACAAGCATACAGTATGATAGATTAGGCTTTGAACAGGAATAATTGCTGAGGAAAGCAGTCTTATTCATAAATCAAAATAGTAATAACATGCAAGAAAAGTGAAGGATGAGGCAAAATATGACAACACAAAGGCAGCTGTAATGTTGCTTTGTGGGTCAGTGATGGGGTTCCTATTAATCACAATCATTTTGTATTTCTGTCGAGAGATCTGTGGAGCACGTGCAGAGAGCTTAGCATAGCTCCACTTGGACAAAGCTGTGAACATGCAGCAGTAGCTCGAGAACGACCCTCAGTGTGTAAAAGAAACTCAAGGGGCAAGGCCACATTATGTAACTTTCATTATTGGATTAGGCGCTATAAATAACAATTGTTGCATCCAAACATATTCGCTTGCTCATCAGTAATTTGGCAATAATACTCAATAATGTTTCTGAGGATTTATTGTGTACTTATCCTGACAATGAACAGTTGGAGATATTATATTAGCAAAATTACTGTTCTTCCACCAAGTGTTGCCATGGTTACAAGTACAGATTCTGTGTGAAATAACTGATCAAAGAAATATAACTTTCATTAATACAGTAAAACAAATTACTTACAAAAACCTGACTGAAAAATAAGTATATAGTGAATTTCATAAACATCTTGTTCATACATATTTCATAGTTCATACATACTTTGTATTTAGTGTCCCATTAAATAAAAGCAATCATATAAAATATTTGCTGTGATATTTATTTATTGGTAATTGCCATGTTTGACTAATTTAGATACCATTTAAATGTTTCCTAGTCCAGCTTTAAATGTGCTGTATAACTATATGAACCAGTCTCAGGACACAAACACTGAATCCTGATCCAGTGTGGCTCTACAGCAAAGTGGGGCGTCTCTGATTTACATTTAGATCAACAAAAGGCATCCTCTCTTTCCCCCCCTCTCACCCACTATTAGCCCACATATTCCAGCTGACAGGAATTTGCCAGAACAGCACCAGGTGTATATAATAAATATCAGAAAACATCAGAAAATGTGAGAATAATGGTCTAATGTGTCACCGCGGCTACTTTCCCTGCAATAATCCTAAACTTAAAAAACACACAACATAAACAGCTTCTTTTTGGTCAATATTTATGTGTATTTAGGTGAACGGAGTGAATGGATGGTTTCTGTACATCGCAGGAGAACCTTGAGCGGAGGATATGGAAATTCCTGCAGAGTGCTTAAACAGCTATTTTGTCACTTTTTTCTGCTGACTCGCATTTGTTGGAGAAATTGATTTTCCGTTCTTTTTTTTTCTTTTTTTTCCTTGAGCCTCCATCTGTTCATTTATCTAGAGGCTGCATCAGGAAACGGAGCAGGTTTTCCGGCTCCAGAGATGTTGTCAGAGAGAGGTGGACTCCGCTGTGGACTCGTTTACAGGAAACGATGAGCTAACACTAACCTACGCCACACGCCTCTGTCACTACCTGACTTCTAATGCTACCTGATTTCTATTGATTTATGTCATATGTGTTGCTGTCTCAGACAAACTAGATCAAACTAATTTGAACATTTCTATAAAGTACAGACACTAAACAGAGCTATAGTATTAGATCAGTTGATAAATGTGTTAAAAGTGCATGTGAATAAAAATAAAATAAAAATGAAAAGATTTGAATTGATAAACGCACATGTGAATTACAAATTGTTTTCTTAAATGTGTGTGTCATCTGATATAATGACAGTAAAAGTTTATGTGAACTGATATTTAACAGTTTGTGATGACATTTAAGCCTACATTTATTAACACGTAACTATTTGCACAAACAACAGATTTACTTGAGGGTCAGTGTCCATGAATCTAACGCAACTGTTAGTGTGCTCTACAGAACTGACAACAAAACAGAGCAAAACAGCTCAGCTTCCCACATTTATTTACTGAATTATTCAAAATCCAATTTGCACAAGGATCAACGTGGTACACTTCTTGTTCACTACTTTTTGTGGGAAACGTTGATTGCATTATATCCACACAAGTCAATATTTAAAATGTTCATTTTGCATCCTTAGTTGAATAAACGACCTCTCTAAGGTTCACTCACTCTGTTCTTGTTCATAATTGTAATGGTCTAAATAATGTCCAACACTATTTGTCCTCAAGATAAACAGAGGTTATACAGTATCTTTACACATTGTTTTGTATCCTCCTCTGAAATATCCTCATGGAGCATTAGCAGATGAGTATTAAACACAGTAGTTATTTCTGCTGCTCAGCCAAACATTATATTTTTCCCTCACTTGAAGTAGGAAATACAAATTCTAGCAGGGATACTTAATCTGGCATGATACCGGTCACTGGCCACCTTTTAAACTCATTTACCCTCAGTTATTGGGCTGATTTGCAAAAACCATCTGCTCTATGAAAACTCATCCTATGGCACAAACAAAATACTAGAAATATGCTGGACTTTGTGCTTTGTTGGGGCTTTGTGTCTTGTGTCTTTTAGATAAATCCTCCAGTCTCTCGGTTTGTGGCGTCATGCCCAATGTTACTGTTTACTTTCTCACAGCCCCTCCCCCTTCAGTCCTACTGTTTGTCTCTGCACTGTGCTCACTGATTGTCTCTTTAACTGTGGAGCCTCTGCTTCGAGATGAGATTGTCATGGTTATCCTCACCTTTTGTTGCTATGACAATGGGGTGAACGCCACAGGGATGAAAAAAATAATCTGTATATGCTAAACAACAGCATTTTATGGCTGTAACTGAATAGTAATCATGCACAAAAACATGCATAAAAGCAGAGACATATGGGAAATAAAAATAATCCTAGGGCAAATGCTATGTTTTAATCCCTAAAATTAATATTCAACCAAGTCTATGCTGTAAACCGGGCTGCACCTGCGCTCACACAAACTGCATTCAGACAGTGGCTACGTATTATTGTCACATTGGTCAAAAAAGTGACAAATATTGTACTTGAGCAAAACAAGAGGAAAAAAGTAGAATGGACGTGGCTACAGAAGAATACAACTGAGCTACAACAAAACAAAGCAAGACATGAATAAAACAGATCTAAAAGTTTTATAGAGCAACAGAAAGAGGATCAAAGAGAGCAATGTGGGAATGAAACTATTAGGAACAAAACAGTGAGAAAACAATATCAAAAGAAAATAAAAAAACTGATCAAAGCAACTGCAAAACAAGGATTAAAAAGGTTAAAAAAAGTTTAAATCTCTATTTACAAATTTAGAGCAGACAAAAGAAACAAAAAACAGGTTAATAAGTAATGAGAAGATTAGGAATATACAGTATGTAAAGGTCAAAAGAGGGGGAAAAGGCTAATTGCAACAAAACAAGAAAACAAAACCATAAAGCACATGAACACAAACACATATGAAATTCATAAAACAAGGGAATTAAAGCTGAAAGAGAATAAAAACAAAGCAATGTGTTAAAATGAGTAGCACAAGGGCTATTTATAACAAAACTACACTAAAGATAAAAGAAGAAAACAAGATTAAAAACAGCACAACATGAAATAATCATGAGGAATAAAAGAAACCCCAAAGGAACAATGAAAAATAAGTTAAAACACAACTCAAGGGAATGAACAAGGCAGGAAGAAAAAGGGAAAACAAGCAAGACAAGAACAAAACAGGGCTAAAATGCAACTACTACATGTTCATGTAAAACTGGTCTCCTTTCCACGATGGGTCAGGTCCCTATTTTTTCTCGACTCTTTGTTTGTCGTCGTCAGTAAATGAAACCGCCTACAGTCAATGAAGCTTCTCTGAATGACTCGGCTTTAATTGACCTGTTAATCACTTTTCTGACCCCATGTTTACTTACCACTGCTAATCCTGGTCAACATCATGAGATCTGAACGTCAAACATGGCACCCGGCCGCCGAGGTCAAAAACAAGTGAATGTGATACACAGCCAGAGTCACGGCTGTGCACGCTAATCTCCCTCACACAAACCTCAGTCAGAGATACACTCCTGTGCTTCTGTGAGGGGAGGCTCCTACTTTACTCAGCTTCAAGTAGGGCAGGTTACTCATAATATAATGCACTTGTTTAAAACTGATGTTATTTCACAAATGAATTAATTTTTAAAGTAATCAATACTTATGTAACATGTTTTCAGACAGGCCTTGGACAAACCTCGGGAATATGACAGAAGCTGTATTAGTCAATTTAATTTTCAACTTGTCGATTAGTGAATTTGCACATTTGTTCACATAAAGCTTACAGAGAGCTATAGTGATACAGTAATGTGTTTCTTTCACAGCCCAAATTCTCACAACGTCCACAACCAACCATGTTGTCAATGAAAAGGACTGCGTTTGTATTCAGCAGTGTCACGTTAGATGTGGGGAACAACAAGAATGGAACAATTCTGGACTTCATCACATCTGTCAAAGTCAAGGCCAGGGTAAAATACTTGAAGATCAAAAAACAAATAATTAAAACAGATACATTTGTGACTGATTTGAGTTAAGTTGTTTTTCAAGCTTCATTGTGTTCACGTACTTTAGCCTTGCTGTTTGAATACAAGTTAAAGTTATTTCTTTAACAAGGCTTGCCAGTCAGATTTACTTTCATCTTAATTTAGTTCAAAAATACTGTACAAATTTTAAACGTAGTTTCTGAGTTCTTCTGAAGTTTCTATTAATTTATCAACTTAATTAAAGCCAAAAAATTGATGAAACAAAACTCTGATGAAACATAAAAACAAGGATAAAAAGGGATAAAACAAGACTAAGTTACAAAACATGACATGATAGTCAAAAAGACATAAAACAAAGCTAAAAGAAACCCTCCCCCTAAAAAACTGGATTAAAAAGGGAACATAATAGAACCATTGCAAATTAAAATTTTTCCAACTTAATATGTTCATGTGCATTTTTCGACATGTCTGAGGATCAGCAGAATACAAAGTAGCAAATACAAAGTAGAGTAAAAGATAAAGCAAAAAGTGTGCAATATAAACAGAATAAAGACAAAAGATAAAAATGATAAAACAGACAAAACATTAAGTTGTTGAAATATGAAGCAATAAAAACCAATAAAAAAGAAACATAACATTCAGTTTTAAAGCACGAGGAGGGAAAAAGCAGCAGGTGCGTTAAACAAGGACTTGGCAACAGAGCAAAATATTATAAAAATGAAAATGTGTAAATTTGGGATTATATGAGGTTAATATGTGTGATTTTAATTTATGCATAAGACTAAGATTTACCTCAAACTGAAGTCAGCAGACTTTATAATAACAGTAATACAAGGACTATAGCTACTGTGGTGCTGCCAATGACAAGATGTAGGTCAATTTGAGATGATCAGGTGATTTGTCCGGTGTACTACAGTTTTAATCTGGGATCTTGTAATGTAACAAAACATTGCACAACGCAACATCGATAAGAACTAGCATTAGCATCAACTCTGAAAAGTGAAGTAGCTTATTGTAAATGTGAGTAAATAGTCAAGGTGTTAAAAGACAAGAATAATAATAGTAATAATAACTATAGAAAATGGTAACAATAACAATAAAAAAGGTAGAAAAGACAAGCGACAGGAGAACAGACAGACATGGAAAAGATGCCTGACAGAGTTTTGGGTACTCACTCCAAAAGTGACGCTCCTGACTGGCATGCCTGTCGGCCCGGCGCTCAGTTTCTTAGACTTTGTCCCAAATGCACAGCTGTCTTTTTCTTTTCTGTCCTCTGGCCCGTGTGAGTGTCGCCACATCGGGTACGCAGCAGTAAACACCACACTGTGGAGTGAGCAGGTCCTGAGTGAGCGGTGGGTGGAGAGACACGCCGAGGGTGTGGGGGCAAAAAGGGACGGGGCCCCGGGGGGGTTATCTCTGGAGGAATGCTGGCTCTATCTAAAGAAACACACTCACAGTGCAACACAAACGGGAGCCCCTTGCGTCCCTTAATTTCACTTTTACAAGGGGCTTTTCTTTGGGACATTCTCCAGGACTTTTTAAGGACATAACCTGGTTTAGAATACCGATAATGTGCCATACACTCGGTAGAAGTCTGATTTAAAACGTTTTTTTCTCCATAGGTGTGTGTATTAGTATTTATACATGTATCTATTTTGAGTTGTGGCCCTCAATAAATGTTAAGAGTAATATGTTAAGAGTAACAAAACCAACGGATTTCAAATGCTGTTGTTCTTGAACTAAAATAGAACAGTTATGAGCTGTAAAGTATTAGTTGGGTGTGTTTCTATTGGCAAAAGGTGACAGAGCACTTTGTTATTCCATCAGACTGGTCCACTTTCCAAAGGGTGGAGCTAAACACTGCAGTCTTTAACAATACTGCAAAGCAAAGAAAAAACACAAGATTTCAAATGAAGCATGTTTTGTTCTGGTGATAAACTGAAAATCAAAAAGGCTCTTTGCACTTTTCAATAATTGGATGGTCAAAATAATAATAAAGGAAAAAAAAGAACAAAAGTGACACTGAATGTAGTGACACTAACAAGACAATAATCCTTACTCAAACAATACATTCATTTAACCGTTTTCTTCAAATAAAGCATCTTTTGTTCTTGCAGGAAAAAAAATGCTAAATCAAAGCTAGCTTTGATTAGTAACACCTATTTCTGGTTTTAAATGGATTCTTCACTGGACGGTTCTTGCTTTGTGAACCAAACGATTGTATTTATCGTCTCGACTGCTTTAAACACAAACAGAACCTGTGACGTTCAACAGTGAGTCTCTAAAATGTAGGAAACTGCTGCAGTTCTGAGTTTAACGTTGATAAAGCTGTGAATAAAGCAGAAACAGTGTAATGTTTCCTGCAGCAGTATACAGCTGTAGCTCCAGCCTCTCATCACGACACTTTACATTCATTATTGAAAACACATCCAGATTTAGAAACAGACGTCTCTCTCTGGACTCAGCTCAGAGGAAACACAAGCCTCTTCAGGAGCATTTAATTGTCTCATCTTAATCTAACACAATAAGGTAAGACATTTTTGGGACAAATTACAGCAAACATTACTAAATAGAGCTAATTTGACCTCCTTGTTGTCCAATACTTAAACTACAGTATATTGCTGATTTTAGTGTCCATCTTTGTTCCACTTTCTGATACCCTTTCCACCTTTCTTCACCCCCATCTGTACCCCTCCCCTGCCCTCACGCCCCGCTCGGTGTCTCCTGTATGTTTTCTGACAAGCGCACAATCATTTTGTTTCACAGACTGGGCCGATTCACGACGCTCTCAACTTTACTGCAGAGAAAAGGGTGTGTGTGTGTGTTTGAGGTGACAAAGCAGGCCGTATGGGGGGGGCAGACACACAGAGCTCTCAAAAGACCCTGCCTCTTTTAATAAAGCGTCCGTCATTCGGTTCTTGAAAAGGCCCCTTCTCTGTCCCGCTCCTGGCTCAACGCTGGGAAAAGCACATCGCTGCCAAAACCATGCAGAGAGATAAATGCTGCCGGGACGAAGAGGGGAGGGGGGCTATAGGAACTTTTCAGTGGCACTGGACCGTGACCTGGCCAAAACATCATGTGGGGTGTCTCTCCTGTCCACAGGACAGTAAAGTAAGGCCTGTAAAGCTTAGACAACTTATACTCTATCATATTCCAGCTCTATTCAACTATTCAAGCTCAGTCTGCAGATAAGATCAAGAATCAAAAGCTAACAGCAGTTTGTTGAGGTTGCATCAAAAGTGGTTCATTGAAGCAGAAATGAAGGTGTTCACAAATAAGTTGGTCTGGACTGGGTCATTATTATGAATGAATTCTTAAATGGGAAGGTCCAAAGACAAGCTCACTAAATGTCTGCTGTACATTCATGCACAGTTCTCTCTTTTATGTGGCATTTTCTGAAAACGTGTAGGGAGTTGTCTCAAACATCTTCCCTTTAGCAGGATGCATAAAACAACAGTGGTGTCTAACTAAAAGTGGCAAAGGGCCGCAAACAATAATTAAACAATAATTTCATAAACTGTGTCAAATCCACCTAAAATCTGTTAAAATCCATCTTAAACCTGTTTGAAACAATTTAAAACCTATTGCTCCCTATTGCATATATTTAGAATAGTTTAGTGCGTTTTCCTAAAAATATCTAAATATAGAATTTGACATGTGTGAACTATGTGTTAAAAATGAACTCTGAAGACTATGATCTGTAAATAAACATAATGTACATGTTTTCATCAAGGATTCTATTTGTCAACATTGAGTCAATGGCAGAAAATCAAGCTCTGGCTATGTTTTTTTACACAGAGAAACTGCCCAAAAAGGAATAGCACACAGTAAATATAAAGCTTTTAGGCTTGAGTTTTGAACTCTGACAATTTTTGTTAAAATCAAACATTAAAGTCAGAAAGCGTGGACTAAATAGCGCGGGTGTAACAGCCCCTTACTTCAACAAAATCTGGAACATTGCTTTAAAAATACGTCAGAAAACAAAATGATGTCCTGTTGTCTGTGTAATTTAAATAAATAGCAGTTTTTTCTCATGTTCATGTTCTTTATGGGTAGGTTGCACTTAGTTTAACATTAAGGAGTATTGACCCTTTCTACAAAGCTTTTACCAACCTAGAAAACAAATAAAATTATTGTCCCAGCGCCAAGACAAAAGTGAGTAAACCCAGAGCTTTTCTTGCATAAAATATTAAATGCATTAAATAGATACATGATTTAATGGCAAATCCAAACCATTTTCTTTAAGAATCCAAACCAGATAATAAAATGGTTTGCCTTTAGTACAGAGAGAGCCTAAAATCTCACCAGGAACCAGGGGCCCTGAAGGATCAGTTCACAGGGCCTTGGGACAGAGACAAGTGCCATCATAAATTTAAAAAAAGGGCCTGAGGAGCTCCAGTGGCGCGTCGCTTGGCCAAGTGTTTATCTTTCTTTCTACGGCATTATGACATCTTCATCAGGAGCCCCATGCTGAGTGGCATCACTCTGCCCTCCCGTCTTTCCTCCACTGTTGCACACATGTCTATTAAAATGTCTTAGCCCCTTTTACACTCTTTTGTGTGATATTAGCTATAACATTTAATAATTAATATCTTAATGTCTTATTTTGCCGGTGTCCCATGAAGCCAGAAGGGAACGAGACTAGGGAAGCACCATGTGATACCAGCCCCAATCCTGATGAATATCCTTTCATTATTTTAAATGGTTTCTGCGCTAATTCAAACGCAGATTGACTCCAAAACGATCCAGATCGTTTGTGCTCCATTTGTGCTGGTTTGTGACGTAAAAACATTTTTTTGTGCTGTTATGGTTTTTAAGATATAAATTATTATTTTTTTATATGTACCCCTAGCCTATATTTGGATTCAACCGGCCCCCTGCTGGTGCTTGGCGGTAATGACGTCAGATCGCAAACCAGCACAAACGGAGCACAAACGAACCATAGCCTTGATCATTTCTGAGCATTCAGGGTGTCGGGTGAACCCAGATATACCTATAAAAATATGTGACTCACGTGACGCCCAGAGCTTTACATCTAAACATTTATACTCTAGACTTATGTAATCAACTGGTAGGCTTTCATTGGCCTTCACGCTTCATTTTAGATTTTTGAAATTTTGATTTTCAAAAAAGTTTGATATTTTTGCACTACCTTGTAGTGACCATTGCACACACACACACACACACACACACACACACACACACACACACACACACACACACACACACACACACACACACACACACACACACACACACACACACACACACACACACACATCAGTGCACTCTCATGTCACACACATCAGTGCACTCTCATGTCGGCCATGTTGGAAAGTTCTCCGTTCTGTCCAAGGCTCCACTGTTGTGGACGAGGATGGTCAGTATATTTACAGGGGGTTTATTGCTGTTTTCAGACACAACCCTTTTCCTATTTATCAATAATTCTTAAAAATAATAGAGGCTTTTTGAAATGACATACTCCACTCAGAGTTCAGTACGTTTACTGCCAGGGCTAACTAGCTATGCTCATAGCTTAAGTACGCCATCACAGCTGGAGTTCTCACCCTTACCCGGCTGATAGCTCAGTAATCATCGAGTCATTAATAAATATCAGTAAAACACCAAGTTTACGAGTTAAAAACACACAACAAAGTAAGAACAACGTGTTCATTACTCAGCAACTTCTCTTTCCAACAGCACATAAACACATCATAAGCCTTGATAGACTAGCATATAGTATGTAAGAATAAGGTTTGAGATCTGTGTCTGACAACCATGATTTTTTACTTTGTCTGTGTTCAGACTGATGTTACTCATTACTTGTCTGTGTTTGTCCTGAAGTGCTGCCAATGGTCCAAAGGGTGCAGGCGTCTCTGTCGTCTCCACATTAGAAACCAATTCTTCTTTTGGAGTATCCAGAGTTAACCATGCACTCTGCGCATTCTTCGAAACACATGCACATGCCTCATGCATGCACATCTCTCCATTTGTCGCTTTTTGTCCAGAGCACACTCTCACAGCAATCACTGAGGCAATAAGGACTTCAATGAAGGTATTTAATAGAAATATGTAAACAATAAAAAATGTAATATTAAAATATAGTATATTTATTGGTGTGTATTGCTTAAGTATAAAAATGAATAATAAATATGCATTGTCTCAACCAAAGTCAAATTATTATAAACTTTCAACTTTCAACAACAAACATTCACTATGTTTAAACTTAGAATGAATATAGTTTAGATAGTTTATAGACACACTTAACTTACCCACTAACAGCAGTTATTACATTTATGACAGAGATTAGGCAGATTGGGTAATTTTTTTGTTTTAAAAGATCAGAGCTTAATTGTGATTCTGTGTTTTCTCTCTTTGGCAGTAAACAGGAGTGTTCTGTTTTTGTCTACTACTGTAGATAATAGGTTATCCAATGTCTGTAGAGAGCCTTTAGTGAATCAGATCTAAATGAACTACTGTATATGAACCTCTGGGGTGCTTTATTAGTGATTAGCATCAACTGTTACGGTCATGCTTTCTCCATGAAGAACAAATTTAGGAGGATCAGCTCAAAGCAATGTTAGCGTCAGCTTAGCGTTGTGGTCCTAACAGAGACCAGAGTGTATCGAGTTGAGACCAAGACTTTAAAGAGATAGCTCATTATTTGGTATTTAGGGGTCAGTGAGATCCTTAGTGATCGACAACTTATTTCCTCCAGTGGGGAATTATCCGTTCAGGCCCAGATTGGAGAAGCAGACAGGCTTTGTGTTATGCTTGACTGCTGATGCTGACAGTGCATCATCATTTATCAGACCCCTGATTTTTACTGCCAGCTGCAGTTATTTCTGTTTGCATTACCACAGATCCAACACACTGTCTAGAAGATATAGCACAGACCTTCAGGTGTTTCCAGGTTAAAGTTAGTGGGACATCTCCGCTCCCATATTGTACTAGGTCAGTATGTTCCCCTGAGGATGCCCTGCAGTAAAAGGCCTGAGCTAATCACTTTCTAATGGGTCAGTAAGAGCAGGAGAGTCGGATTTGGCTCCTCTTCTAAAATATGGGGCCAACTAAGACATAACACCACAGCTTGTGCACTTCAGAACGACGCAGAGCCCAGATTCTGCTCTTCCTTTAATCTGAACGATGTGATGCTGATATCAATGACCCATGAGACTTACAATATCCAAATGCGATGCCGTGGCCTTTCACATGTAAATAACCCTCTGCCCCCGGAGCCGAGACAAATTACAGCCAACTGCTGGTGGCTGGACATGAATGGGCTTCCTAATGTAGTCTGCATCTACAGTGGGCCAGGGGGCAGCTGGAGCACACTAACAGGGTCGGGGAGAATTTATGTGACAGTGCGGAGGGTGACAGTTAGCCTGCTCCGTATTGAGTGTGCCATGCAGCCGCACTGTGACGAATGGGGCTTGGTTCGAGCAGCATCTGTCTCAGGGCTTGGGCTTGATAAGCACCAAGGAGGGGGTCTTCACACGCACCTCTGACACCAGCCAAAACAGAACAAGAACAGGACGGCAGTGTTAGGCGGGCCAGGGATTTGGATTTTAGCGTAAATAATGTAAGACAACAAGGAATGAGTCAGGATTTAGGGCAGGTTCCTGGGTACTTTACATCACCACATTATTCCTGGCTACTAATAAAATACATACATACTGTTTACAATTGGAAGTTAGACATAGTTTCTATAATTTTAAATAGACCGACTGGGATAATATGGACACATTCTGCAAACATGTGTTTTATCAATAAATAACTTTGGCTTTTACAGGTATTTACTCTTGTAATTTAATTGTATTTTTTGCATTCCTTTTTTTAACAGTGCAAACCAGAAATGTAAAACAAATTTTGACTTTATTACCACCCTAAAAAGTTATAAATCATTTAACTGCAATTGACATTCTTAATGAACTATCTATTTCCTTCAGTGGCAAAGAGGCTCACACACTAGTTTCTGCTGTTTCCGAGGCAGACTGCAGCAGAGATTGCTTTAATCTGCCTCTGTTTTCCGCTGCTGCTGCTCCAGTTGATGAGATTGAGCTCTGGACTCATCTATCACTGTGTGTCTGTGCCTGCCTGTGTGCGTGTCAACAGTCTGGCTGTGTGTTAATTGCTTTGCTACTGCTGGTCTTTTTTTTTTTTTGGTATTGGTGTTATTGCTATTTGTCTTCATGGACTTATAACATTATGAAACTGTGGTTTTCTGGGCAAAAATAAAATGTTTTGCAGCAGTATGAAAGTATGAAAAAAACCACTTGACATTCTCACTATGAAAGAATTCGGTCACAAACATATAATAGTTAAACTATTTTCATGCCGTCTATAATTCTTAGAAAACTTCCTTTTCCTTTTTTAGTGATGTTCTGAAGTTTGTTGTCCCTTAAGTATGGACTGAACCACGAAAGACAGCTTTAAGGTTTCACTATCATGTACACTGCATTAAAGACGGGCAGAACCTTTAAACAGCTCTATGAATTAAATGTTCAGAAAGGTGGGAATAAACTTCTAATATCTGTGTTTATCTGTTATTTGTTCTTTATAATTATTTGAGTTTCAGCTTTCTCATTCACACAAGAGCAGTAGAACATCCCAAAGGAAAAAATGCAGTTTCCCAAATGCAAATGCATTCCCGAGCATCATCAAGGAGGACTCCATATTGTTTTGGACTCAAGTGGTCTCCGTCATTATCCACTTGCCATTTGAGAGAAAATTTAGCTTCTTTTCAAGACTTTTTTTTTATCCACCCCCAAAACAAATTGACTTTAAGTCTAAGATGCTCCAGTTTTCTCGGGGCAATATGGAGATGTCGAGGCAGGTTTGGGAGGGTCAAATGCAAGGGGTGCAGGGGTCTGAGGGGAAGTCTTCAGGGGCAGAATCATCTGGGACACGTTTCCGTCAGCCTCATTGCACTCGGATGATCTGTCGTCCGAGGATTCGAGATCATCCTCGAAAAACAGAGGTGCAATGAAGCCTCTGTTGAACGAGTCCCAGACAGAGTTGGAACAGAGGAACAAGACTTAAAACAGGCACAGGCACAAGACGGGACGGCACAAACACAACAGTAGCACAAAAGCCACGATACACAACAGACACAACACACACACAAGACACGTGCAGCGCTGAGGACAGAGGTGGGTAGAGTCAATTAGACATTTTAAAACAGGACATTTTAAATTAAAGGCTTGAAGTGTCTTAAATTTGTTGTAGATTTCCTGTAGGTCTTAAATCAGAAGATGATGTATTTAAGACCGACTACGGCAGTAACTAATGTTTACCACATTGACATATTTTGTTGATTTATCTGTTGCATTATTTTAGCAGTTTTACAGCACCTGACAAAACATTAAAAGTTTTTAAAAGTTTTAAATTCAACTTGGTAAACTGAATCTATTCCTTAAATTTTCTTAAATACAGTCTCTTCTTAATGTGACCAGACACTACCCACCTCGGTCTCAGTATGACATAACAACATGCACAATACTTTCATATCACACTATTTACAGATCAACACTATTCAAAGCCTCAAACGCACACACGCACACACGCACACAAGCACACACACACACACGCCACACGCCACAAGACACAAGCACACATGCGCACACAAGCACACATTAGCACAATACGCACACACGCGCATCGCACACAAGCACACACAAGCACACACGCGCACACACGCGCACACAAGCGCACACACAAGCACACACAAGCACACACGCGCACACAAGCACACAAGCACACACAAGCACACGCGCACACGCGCACACAAGCGCACAAGCACACACGCGCAACACAGCACACACGCAAGACACAAGCACACACAAGCACACGCACACGCCGCACACACGCCACTACCAAGCACACACGCACACACGCACCCACACTCGCACACATGCACACACGCACACAAGCATACAAGCACACACGCGCACACACGCGCGCCCGCACACGCACGCGCACACACGCACACACACACGCACACACACACGCACACAAGCACACACGCGCACAAGCACACATGCGCACACACGCCAAGACACAAGCACACGCGCAGCACACAAGCACACACGCCGACACAATCACACATGCGCACACGCGCACACACAAGCACACACGCATGCACACACACATAAGCACACACAAGCACACACAGCACACACGCAGACACGCCGACACGCTACACGCATGCGCCAAGACACATTACGCGCATTATGCGCATTACGCGCACACACGCACACACAAGCACACACGCACACACGCGCACACAAGCACACACGCGCACACAAGCACACACAACAAGCACACAAGCACACACGCCACATTACACGCACACACGCACAGCACACACGCACAAGACACAAGCGCACACGCGCGCACAGCAATACACGCCGCACACACGCCACACAAGCACACGCACACGCGCACACACGCCAAAGCACACACGCGCACACACAGCACACACGCCGCACACAAGCACACAAGCACACACGCCGCACACACAAGCACACACGCGCACACACGCGCGCACACACGCATACACACAAGCGCACACACGCACACAAGCACACACGCGCACACACGCACACACGCGCACACACGCGCGCCCGCACACGCACGCGCACACACGCACGCACACTCGCACGCCACATGCACACATACGCACACAAGCATACACACATTACACGCACACACACAGCACACAAGCACACACAAGCACACACGCGCACACGCTACACACACGCCACACGCCGCACACAAGCACACACGCCGCACGCACACAAGCACACACGCACACACATGCACACAAGCACACACAAGCACACACAAGCACACACGCGCACACAAGCACACAAGCACACACGCGCACACACGCGCACACAAGCACACAAGCACACACAAGCACACACGCGCACACAAGCACACATGCGCACACACGCGCACACAAGCACACACGCGCACACAAGCACACACAAGCACACACGCGCACACAAGCACACACGCGCACACAAGCACACACGCACACACGCGCACACACGCGCACACAAGCACACACAAGCACACACAAGCACACACAAGCACACACGCGCACACAAGCACAAGCACACACGCTGCACACGCACGCACGCGCATCGCACACATCGCCAAGACACATACGCGCATTACGCGCATACACAAGCACACACGCGCACACAAGCACACACAAGCGCACACACGCGCACACAAGCACACAAGCACACAAGCGCACACAAGCACACACAAGCACACGCCGCACACAAGACAGCCGCACACGCGCAGACACATGCGCACGCACACATTACGCGCACACACGCGCACACGCACAAGCACACACGCGCACACAAGCACACACGCGCACACAAGCGCACACAAGCACACAAGCACACAAGCACACGCACACACGCACACACGCACACACAAGCACACACACAAGCACACGCTGCATTACAAGCACACACGCACACACGCGCACGCCACACTGCGCACAAGCACACGCGCATTACGCACGCATACACACGCACACACGCACACACGCCACAACACGCACACAAGCACACACGCGCACACACACGCCAAGCACACACGCCAAGACACAAGCACACACGCGCACACACGCACACACAAGCGCACACGCGCACACACGCCAAGCACGCGCACGCACACACGCGCATACACACGCCATTATTACGCGCGCACACACGCGCACATACGCGCAAGCATACGCGCACACGCACACGCATTACACACGCACACAAGCACACACGCCACGACACACGCTGCACACACGCGCACAAGCACACACGCGCACACAAGCACACGCACACACGCACACACGCGCACACACACGCTACACTTCGCACACACGCACGCGCACACGCACACACTCGCACCCACATGCACATACGCACACAAGCATACAAGCACACACGCGCACACACGCGCACACAAGCACACACAAGCACACACGCGCACACACAAGCACACGCGCACACGCGCGCACACAAGCACACACGCGGCACACACACACGCGCACACACGCGCACACAAGCACACACAAGCACACAAGGCACACAAGCACACACGCCGCACACAAGCACACACGCGCACACAAGCACACACAGCACACACGCGCACACACGCGCACACACGCACACAAGCACACACGCGCACACAAGCACACAAGCACACACGCACACAAGCACATGCGCATTACACGCGCACGCGCTACACACGCACACAAGCACACACAAATACTCTGTGTTAGCGCTAACATAGGCCTGGTGTGGCGGACTTCTTCATGACAACACTACAACTACATATTTTGCCCGTGGACTCTTTCTATGTAATATGCTGCTTCATTTATATCACAGACACCAACGTAGAGCTACATGAATATATAGACAGGTAAAAAATTAAGGAAAGAAAGCAAAAGTAATCAAATGTGAAAGTAAATTTAATTAGTACAATAGGTCAAGCAAAGACAGGAACAAAGAAAAAAAGCTCTAGCTTGTTCCCACAACACCTGACTCACAGCACGACACTAGAAAGTCAAAGAAACTACGATACCAGAAGCAACACACAACAGAAACCATAGAGATCAAAGTAGATCAAAACAACACTGTGACACACACACTTTAAGTGACAGATGATATATCTATAGATAGATAGATAGATTGATATACACAGAGATACACAGAGATATAGAGAAATAGAAAAGCCAGGTATACGTGTTGCAGATATTTACTTCATCATCATAGTGCCATACTCCTTGGCCATCGGGCATCTCAGAGCTCACACTACTGTCCTGATCGATTAGCCAGCGGTGCACGGCGTTGGCCTAAAAAGGACACACGACATAGAGACACAGCCCGTTAATGGCAACAGTGAGAGCAGCAGAAGAAGGAGAAGAGGAAGAGGGGGGGAGGGGCAGAAGAAAGGGAGAGAAATGGTAGTGCTACAGGTGAACATTAGAATCAGACAGTAGGAATGAAGTGGAGGAGGGAGGGGCCACTAGAGGCATAGACAGCTGTAAAAGTCAACCTTGTAGGAGTCATGATTGGTCAACACTCTAAATCTATCCTGTTTAACATTTCATTCACATTGGACACAAATAAATGGTATTTGTGCAGATTATTTATTTGTAACATTACAACATGCACAAACTAAATCATAAAAATCATAATGTCGGGTAGTTTGTGGTCTATATTGTTCCCAGGCTACTTTACTTAGCCCTTATCACTCTGTTTGTAGTAATATCATGATATATTCTACATTTGGATGATGGATCTGTCAATGCTGCTGCTGATTTTCAATTAAATAATATCTGCCCACTTAATTAGTTCATAATTAGGTCATGTCATTTTACAGTTGGTCTAAGGTGAAATCCATGGGGCATTTTGTGCTGCAGTACAATATTTGTCCTCAAAGTAGGATGGAAACTCAACACAAATACAAATGCATTACAAAAAGTTTTACACCTCTAGGACCACCCCAGCTCCCCATCCCACCCTCACAGAATCCCCCAATGGAACCAGCTCAGGATAAACGGTGACATGAGACACATGGTGGAGATGGACACGTGACAGAGGAGTCAGAGTAATCTGAATGGACTGTGGTTCACACATGGATGGGCTTTCGCTGTCGTCTCCAGAAAAAGAGCAGATGTTTATGTACTTACCGTGTGTTACATAAACAGACATGTTCTACCACAGAAGTGCAAGAAAAACAGAAGAATAAAATACAGTGCAAGAAAGAACAACAAAGTGAAGAAAAACAAACATATCAGCAATAAACAAAATACATAACTGGCCTTCTTCCAAACAGCAGCACTGTCAGGCTCCAGGAACATGTTTAAAAAAGTATCTCTGTCCACAGGACCACACTGCTCAAAATAAGTTCTCCAGACACAAGATAGAAGTAAACGCTGAGACAGAAACCACAGAATAACGTTGGTTTGGCTTTGGCAGAGAAGAGAACATTTGCAAGGACGAAAGTGAAAAGTGATTGTTGGAAACAGACAATGAGGTGGCAGTTCACTGTAAACATGTGATTAGTCTTGATAGAGTTGCTGAAGTTGTGGCTGTTATCATTGATGTGTACATGCTCAATACACACGTCTGCTTCGTTTTTTCCATCTATACATCTTAATATTCTTTGTTTTTGAACTACAAACACATACAAATATGCATTTAAATAAAAAATATTGTGTATGTATAACAAGGGCTTCATACATCAACTCCTTCAGACACAGCTTCCAAAGTCAAATCCAAACACATTTCAAGCACAGTCAAAGGAAACAAACTATCACCAGTTGGTAAAATACATACTGACACAAAAACAAAGGAAATAACTAAATAATAATAAACTTGTACATCCACAAATATTAAACAGATGCCTTTGGGGTGTCTCTGGCACTCAGACCAGTCATATTCAAGAATTGACATTATAGCAAGTACAGTTCAATGAGTCTTGAGTCTTTCTACTAAACTCTTGGCTAACTTTTCCATCAGATTTGTCAGATTTTCAAACATTTTCAGGCACCTCAGCCTTGAAAATCAAAATAATCCAGGATACCAAGCCCCTATGGAACCCTTAAAACACCACCACAGCCCACTGTACGGCGGTCACCCTGAGCTCACACAGACCATCTGTTTGTGGCGTCAGCAGCAAAAAAACACCCCAGCGTAGCTCCTTTCATAATGCACCGAGCCCCTTTGCGGCTGAAAAGGTGTCAAGATTTTCACCAAGGTGAAATGTCAGAAGCTGGGGATTAATTACCCTGTCATAGCTGCTCGGGCACTTTTACTGTTTACTCAACGCCAGCACTTATCTGGGGTTTTTAAGACGCAGCCATGCACGTGTCATGGACTGACAAAAAGGCTGCAAATAAGCTGTTTAGTACAACTGTGACATAAAAACTGCAAACTGGCTGAACTCGCTGTTGAAATTACTCGTTGACACATTTGCACATGAGGTCTTGTGTTTGCAAATACATCAATTATGACCAAAGGGTTTAAGAGTGGGACAGTGCAGTGACGTCTTCAAAAATAAAAGTCATTTCTCAAGTGATTATTTTACCGTCACAAGTAGGCACTAGGCAGAAGGGGCAGTACTGTAGCTATAATCGCAAACCAGTTATAATGTTTTAAACTCTTCCTCGATCTTGACTAGCTTTGGTAAAAAATATATGATTCTTGTCATGGGTTTGATCCCAGGACTGTCCAAAGACATCAGCCTGCTTCATTTACAAGTGAATTACACTATCAGTGCATATCTCTAAGTGCCCTCCAATTGACTGGTCATTGTCCAGAGTGTACCCTGCCTCAGGCCCAAAGGAGCTGGAACAAGCTCCAGCTCCCTGCAACAACTAATCATATTTTCTGTTTGATTCTGTTGATGAGTAATGATACACTTGTTCCATTTCCTCCAGGCTTTTTCAAAATGGTTGACAGTCGTAGCCAACCAGACCAAAGCCTGGCCTGAAGTGGTGCTAACATTCTCATTGAGGTTTATTACAGTCAAACCACTACATTCAGCACTAATACAACTTTTGTGTCATTCAGTGCATTTTTACATTGTTCAGGTGAAAAAGCTTGACTTCTAGTTTACACCTGCTTGCCCTAAAGAAAATAACACTGACCATACAACAAATGAAAACTGGTTTTGCTATAAATCATTAAAATGTCACCTTATCACATGGTATCACAAAGGCAGACAGTTCCTACACATACATGCAACATACTTCCTGTTTTTCCACAAATACTGGCTTTAGCATCACAACAAAAACTTTTAAAATAACACTTTTTACTCCAATGTATTAAAAGCAGGGGTATTTCTCATTTGTTTCTCATTTATATGAGGGCAAAATCTTCCTGCCAGTCCACAGGGTTGGAGCAAGATCTACTAAATCAACTATGGCCAGGGAGGATCTGATTTAAAAAAGTGCTGTTGGGTTGCCCCGCATGAACCTCTGTGTGCTCTTTTCTTGTATCATAGATGAGGTATGTAATAGGTTATTTTGTGTTGTGTATCATATTGAAATTAAAGTCTCTAAAGTAAACCTTTGCAAACTACTAAATCCATCCCCTTATGTTGTAACATTGTTTATGTTATCTCCAAAGACATGCACATACCCATGCTTTTGTGTCCATGATAAAAGTGGATGTGTTTTTTGTAACCTAAAACTCCCTCTGAGTTTGGACAATGTGCCATAATGCACAGAAAAAAGAATTCACAAGCACCCGTCTTCTTGTGGCCAGGCTAAATCGGGAGGTCACTAAATCCTTCCAAAGACAAAGTCCACATGAGCAGGACTTTCTGTTGAGTGAAGAAAGATGCATTCGCTGTAAACTCACAAAGCAGCGGGCACACAAGGGTACAGTGAATCAGAGGGTGACAGCAGAGGCTGAATCCTGTGTTAGGACGGCCCAAAATAGACCCAATAATGAGAGGTCACTACACTCACCACTGCCATGTTTTATTTTTTACCTCAGAACATTTCTATGACTGAAAAACACACCTCCAGCGCCGGGCCACTGTCTGATGGGAGAATTTACGGGAGTTTGGGGAAAGTTGCAGAGCGTGTCAGCTTAAAGGAATAATTGGATTAAGTGGCAGACGGCGGGTGATGACAGAGGGAAGGGGTGCACAGGGGGCAGTGGGACCGAGGCGCTGATAAGAGCCTCCGGGAGTCTTAGGGTGGCTGCAGACACGCACGGCCAGCTCACAGTGTCCCACTGAAGATTAGACGGATAAAAGGATAACACTCCGGACAACTACCCAAAAGCCCCCTGGCATTTCACATCCCACAATGCACCAAAACAACAGACTGCATCAATATCATTCCTATTCGACTCACTTTCATTAAACTTTAATCTGTTTTCCCGGGCTAGTATGAAAGGTTGAATTCTTGTTCAGGTCCACCTTTCTCTACGTGAGCCCCGATGCAGTTTTTTGTTGTGAGATTTAAACAAGTATAAAACTGTGCCCATAAGCCTTTCCTTGTCCAGAACCCTTTAATCACAGGACTGAAAAACGGGCGGCAGTAGCTCAGTGGGTAGAGCGGTCGTCCTTCAACCGGAAGGTAGGCGGTTTGATTCCCGCTCTCCCCACAGTTCATACTGTCGTTGTGTCCTTGGGCAAGACACTTAACACACCTTGCCTCCAGTGGCTGTAACACTGGTAATTACATTAGAACAATGTAAGTCGCTTTGGATAAAAGCGTCAGCTAAATGAATAAAATGTAAAAATGTATGACTGAAAAACAGTGAGCTCAAAGGTAACCAGTTTTAAACAGTGTTAATGACATCACACTAGCCACATGTAAATTAAAACACCACATCAAAAATCACATGAGGTGTTTCCTAATCATGGGGACTGCTCCAATTATTCATTTTAGCTACAATATCAGGAAGGCATGAGGGAAGCCTTTTTCTTATTCACAATGCACCACAAGTCTCCAAGAAGATATGTTGTATGAGAAGTGTTACTCTTTAGTGTAAATGTTATGTTAATGTTTATTCTTAGTTATAACTATAACTTGAATATACAGACTAAACTTATAATCTAGGTTTTACATATCTATGATGAATTACATTCAAATGTTTGTCCTTTTTCATGAGTCATAGATCAGTTTCATCACATCAGCCTGCGATTCTAAACTTAATAATATATATTTTTGTTGTTTCTCTGTATGGCTGTTAGAGTAAATACTGTATATAGTTTGTGAATAAACAAACATACTTGAAATAAAACTAAGGTTGGGGCTTTTAAATGATGCAACTTGGACTAAAACATGTTTCAAAAGATCATCACGTAGAGTAAACAAGAACAGACTTGGCTCTGGACCAGTTTCTGAAGCATTCAAGTCCAAACTACGGGACTGCTCTAGTGCCCGAGTGAATAAAGACGTGGTGAAAAGCAGGTTAGAGATTGTTGTCTGTGCACAACTGCAGCTCATCCTTCAGTGTCACAAACATGTGAGTTCAGCTCACTCACAAATGAATCTAGGTCCCCACAGGTCTCACTAATCACTGCACTGACTGTAAACATCTAGAGCATCTATTCAACAGCTGTAAATGTGTTTATGTCACTCACTGTATCACATTCTAAGACAGTTTACACTTGCACTTTTTACTCAAAAGCAGAAAAAACCTCATCTAATCCTGCTCTGCGAGTCAAACCATAACCACACCTCAGCTATAGTCCTAAAGCCTGATACAGGATCTGACTAAAATGGACCACTACTAAATTATTCAGCTGAGCAGAAAAAGAAAATTCAAGTGGAGTTATAAGAGCTCTTCACAATCCCTTCAGAAGACTCATTTATGTGGTCTTATTTCAACAGGACTTAACTGAAAGAACCACTGGGAACAGGCCTGGAAGAGGAATAAGAGGAGTTCTGATGACCTGCTTTGTCTGTTGGGTCCTAATGTAGGCCTGGATGGTCATATGGACGCTGCTCAGCTGTAACCTATCATCATTCTATTAAAGTGGGTGTTCTGTCAGAAACACAATCAGTAAACGAACCGTCAGCTTTTAAATACTCTAAAGTTCAAATCTCCAGTTTCACTTGTGCTTTGTTCAGAATACATACTGATCCTGGAGTTTTCAGTGAACCTGACGTGTGCTCCAGCTGGGACGAAAGGCAAACCTGCATCATCAGGTCAAACATCACCTCCACCTCTCACCTCTTCTACTGCGCCGTCTCAAAGTCCATCTGGACCCACTGTGGCTCTGTCCAGTCTCTGGTGACACTCAGAGTTATGCATGACCTGGAAACAGCCCGATACCCGCTCTGTTTTACTTTCTGAAGTTATATAGAAAGAGCATTAGTAGCTGTAAAGGAGCACTATTTAGGCTCCATTACAGTCACCAAGAAATCATTGGTCACTGTTTTCTCACAACACAACCACGACTCAAGCAAAGTCAACAAAAAGAAACACTTCTATGGGAACAAAAGCGGTGGTATTTATTTCCCATTCATGGAATAAAGCGCACAATTAGACACCTGTTGTCTCCTGTGTTTATCTGATGGACTGAGAAACTGATGATGACCGTCTATAATGGCAACATTTGACCTTATTATTATTATTTTTATTATTTAGCTGACACTGTTATCCAAAGGGGGTAACTGTGGAGAGAGCGGGAATCAAACTGCTAACCTTCCTGGTTATAGGACGACCACTGAGCCACTGCGCCACAGCAAATGATGTAAAGAAATAATGATTGAACATGAGATGAAACATTTAAACATTGATCATATATTCTTACATCCTAATGAGTTTTTGTGTTGCTTAATTTTGGACTTTTCTAAAAATTCAGCATTCAAAAGCCAGAGTTTGTCTTGTTTAGACTCAGAACTTCAAAAGCACAAGTTAAACATGTGCCCACATGCCACTGATTATTCCAAAGGCCTAAGGTTGCCAACCCCTGCTCAATGGAGAAAACCCATGGTGTCACCTGAGCTTGAAGGTTGTCTCAGGACAGGATTTAAGTTCTTCTTAAGGCCTTAAACATCCAAAAGCAGAGTAAAGAGTGATTAGACAAACTCTCACAAACCAACAAAGCCTTATTTGATTCCACTACAGTCAAAAGGCCGTGTCTGCTGTAGCTCTTTGAAGAAGTGCTGAGACACAAGTGTTTTTGAGTGTTTGTGCCCCTGGGACTCGACACCAGCAGGAGGCACACAGTAGGTTCCCTTTATGTGTTTTATCAATGACACATCGACGCAGCACTGTCCTACCTCCCATTCCTCCTCCATCCATCTCAGACTATTTTTATTCTTTGTTGCATTACCATAATAAAAAAAACATGCACGCAAAAGATAAACTCAAAGAGACAGCACCGCCAAGAACGTGGATCCGAGAGGCTTTTATTCCTCCGTTATTTCTTCTTGTCTCTTTTCTTTTGGCTCCTAGAAATGAAAAGAGACATGCCTTTTCTTTGAGACGCTGCTTCATTATGTAGCTTTTCAGGTCTGTTCTTTTGTATGTGGCCGGCCCAGAGCCATGCGGGTGGATTACCACATGTCTTTTTTTAACGGTACGCAGGCACAAGTTCGAGCGTCACTTTAATATCCGTCGCACGAGAGCAGCTGCTATACAGACGTCACACCCAGCTTTTCATAATAAAGGAAACTGGACACACTGTATTACTGTGTAATTAGCATGCAGAGAGAAGCCCAGCCATGTTTCAACAATACGCCTGAAATAACCTGCAAAGTGACTGATTTTACCGTTTAGCTTCAGGATGTCCAGATTCCTTCATAACTTCCTGGTCATCGCTCTCAAAAGGCAACTCCTTGCAGATGCTTTTATTTACATTAAGAGCCAATATATAGAGGAATATTTGGAGAAAAAGTGTGTGTGTGTGTGTGTGTGTGGACTTTAATAGGGCTGTGACAACAGTGCAGCCAATTAAATGGTTCAATAAAGCAATTTCAATTCAGTTGAACTTAATAAATCCCAGAGGAGGAATTCTGTTCTGTCTTTTCAAATGAATTGATTCAGGGTTCATCCACCAGAAACGGAATGACTGTACAGGCAGTCAGGAAGAAGGACTTCCACTGGCTGCTCTCTGAGGTTCAAAAGCCCAGTGCAGGGGATGGGTCAGGTTGTTCAGTATAGCATCCGTCCTGTTTCTTTTGGTCCATTGTTTGAACCAGAGTCTCCAAACTAATACCTATAGTTGAACCACCTCTCTCTATTTGTTTTTTAAGTCGGCTACGACTTTTTTTTACTGATACTGCCCCTTGTTTTGGCCCAACCTGAGGAAAACTTAGAACTCTGCATGTGTACTTAGTAAAATGTCTGTGGAGGTTCTCAGTCATCCAGAAATTAAGAAAATGTTTTAAGAAAGGCATCTGAACGTAGGTTTGAAGGTTTTCAAAGACACATTGAGCTAAAATCAGACAGAGGCATAGCAAGAATAATAAAAAATAAAACTGGGATCTGCAGCTTTTCTGATTGGCTCAAATTTAGCTTATGTTAGCAGATAAAAACCAATCGAAGCAAACATTTATCTCTGTTATTATGGTCTGGTCTAATTTTCTTTTGGGGTCCGATTGTGCTGCTACCTCCCCCCCAAACAGACAACAGCATAAAAATAACTAATTAGCCATTGCAGCATCATAAAACATTTCATCGAGTTCAACTAGTTCATGCAGTTAAATGCAGCCAAGCTTTGAGCAGAATATTGGAAAGCATTGAGCTGAGGATGTCCTGCTGTGTGTAGGACTCATCAAATGCTTGGTCTTTTGCTCAAACCTGTACAGAAAACGGTTTATACGAGAAGACAATGTATATGAAGAGATGTGAGTCCAGGTTTCACTGTTTCTGTGTTGGAACTGTCATCACAGCACCATGTCGTCTGGAATAGTCTCGCTCACGCTGCAGCGCCACAGCATGGACGATAAAACCCTACTGATGGCTGCGACAGAGCTCCTAAAACTGAACTTTTATTGTAAGCGTCGTTGATTAGACTCACTGTTTGGGGTTAAACGAGCAGTGTCCACAAGTGTGACAGACCTGGCTTTAGGACCGAGGAAAAGTGCTGTAAGATGTGAGAATCAATCTTTGTTGTTATTTTTTCACTTCCAGGTAATCTCTCCTCTTTTATGTCACCGTTAGAGGATCTGTCGAGTCAGCGTTCAGGAAGACTCCTCCAGATGCAGCACAGTGAGCTGCTGTAATACATGCTGCTACATGGCACTGCACACCTTAGGAGCCAGGGAGACAGTGGTTTTAGGTGCTAACCATGCAAATATGTATTATTACTGATAAGATTTATTACCTGAACTGAACAATAATACATAGTACTGCAAGTGTTACGATATCTTCATGGGTAGTTTTTCTGGGTGAAAGATCTAGTTTAGTTTTGCTGCCAGAACTAAGTAGATCATATTCTGTTTTTGTGCGACTCAAATGAAGCTGAAAAAGCATGAACACATAAAATGTTACAAAACTGTCAAGTCAGAGGTGAACAGCTGAGGGATTGACTCAATTATTAGGAACCAATCACGTTCACTTCAAATTTTATAAAGACTACAAAGCTTTAGAGACTCTTGGTACTTGTTTTCTTTTGGTAAAGTCAGATTTCTTTCCCATTTATCATTTAAATAGCATCTATAAACAAGCCCCCATTTTTTTTCAGTGTTAACAAAAATGTGACATGAATAAGTGAGTCCTTAAATGCTTAAAATATGAAGCAGTTCGGAGTTTACCGAGCTGAGTAAGAAGTGTAAAAATCTTTCAGTTTCAGTCAGCGACACCTCTAGCTTCTCACGTTACCAGACTCCAGAATTTATTGACATCTTTCATTTAGTTAATGGCCATACAGCATCAAATACAATTGATATCTCCCTCATACAGAACCAAATCAGATCAAACCAACCGGACCAGTGCCATACTGTGCAGTGAAAACAGGGCTATTTCTATAAAAAACAATGTTCCTGTGGGGTTTTAATGCCACTAACACATCTCCAGAACCTCTCCAGTGTGTGTTCAGAAAAAAGACAGCTCCCCGGCACGTGGACCAGACCTAACCCCATGTGCACTCACAGGGACAGCCTCACACACACCTTCCATTAATGCACCGAGGCCAGTGAAAGAAGGCTGTCATATGTCTCATACACACAACGGGACAGAGCAAAATGCGTCTAAAAATAGCCCTCGTTGGCACGCCCCATGCACTCTCTTCATTTCTCTTTCATGGTTCTTATCAGCGACGGCCTGGACGCTCGAGCTGGTTCCACTCTGTTCTATCCTCTGTTTCTCACTCACATGGCTCCATCTGCTGTAGCTGCACAGCTGCTGGTGGGAAAGACAGTAACTCACCGTACAGCTACGATACACTGGGTATGATCAAAACAACTGGCCTCCACTCGGTCATATTCAATACATTACACATAAAGGTCTTTACATTTGCAAAAGAGAAATGATTCGAGATAAACTAGAGGTGTATGTGCAGAGTTTTACTTTGGCAGCATATAACTACATAACAGTGTTCTATTATGAGTTATCTATCCATCTTCCCAAATGTTATCAGAGAGGCTTAACAGTAACAAATCTATTGCCCGCCTTTTATAAAAAAAATATAGTACAAATAAAACCATTATTATTATTATTTATTATTACATCAATTTTATATAGCGCTTTTCTGGGACGCAAAGACGCTTTACATATCAATTATTATTCACTCCACAGTCACACACTGGTGGTGGTAAGCTACATATGAACCACAGATGCCCTGGGGCAGACTGACAGAGACGTGGCAGCCATTCCGCGCCTACAGCCTCTCCGACCAACACCATCAACATTCACTAAACATTCTTACACATTCATACGAGGCAAGGTGGGTTAAGTGTCTTGCCCAAGGACACAACAACAGTATGAACTGTGGGGAGAGCAGGAATCGAACCCACTACCTTCCGGTTGAAGGACAACCGCTCTACCATTGAGCCACTGCGCCCATTATGTAATAAAGTGCACAATTAGACACCTGTTGTCTCCTGTGTTTCTTTTTTCTTTAACCAGCACATAAATAAGAACTTATGATGAAATAATAGAGAATCTCACTGGTTTTCAGTCTTAAAACTTGGACTGACACCAGTATTCAGTGTAAAAGATAAACCTCATAGAAAGTACTCCTTCCTGTTGTTCAGCTGGAATAACATGAGTTCTTGTTTTAAGGCCCAAAGCTACTTGGCTCCTAAAGTAGGTTAATAAAGCTAATGTTGAAAAACGACTGGAGAAATTTAATTAGCTGATGCTGTGCTTTGGAAGTTTTCTTGGGCTTTAAAGAAGTCCATCCATTTTGTGCTGTCACCACAGTCTGGACGTTCTGAAGGAACCATTTCTCTCTACTCATCCACAAAATGCACAGGGACATTTATTACAGTAGACCTGAGAGAAAACTTTAACTCAGAGACACATTCACTCAATCTCTTTCTTATGGTCATTAAATAACCATCACGTGCTCAAATGAAGTCGGTGCATTTTTAGAAGCAGTTGGTGGCAATTCATGCAAGACTTTATCCTCACATTCTTCAGAGCAGCTGCAGGTTTGAACACACCACTTCATATCCTGCTGGTGACTCAGTATAACCTCCAGGTGAGCGCCATGTGCGTTTCTTTAAAAAGAAGAACAAACATGACATTCTGAGTTCTATGTATGCAGCGAAAATAACACTAAAACTACACAACATTGTCACTTGGTGCTTATTGGAGCAAACCGAGGAAGAAAAGCCTCCTGCTGCTGTGCACCTGTGACCTGAACCCCAATACTTATTACATTCCACAAAGTACGCCTTTAAATGAGAGCTAGAGCCACTGCAGAAGGGCGTAAAGCCCTCTGAAACAGGAAGAGAGCACTCGTTCGGGGATTTGAGCACAACACATTCAGACACACACATGAAGAGGCCGCCACAGCTCAAGGACTCTACAGAGAAGAAGAAAAGCACAAGAATGTAGAGCCTGTCTGGAGTGTGAAGTACAAAAGAGACGAGAGAAAAAGGGAGGCGGAAGGTTTGGATATGACAAGTGTGGACTTTGTCGGAGAAGCTGTGTGATGAGAAAGGTCAAGAGCAGCGGTGAAGAGGTGATACTCGGTCAACTCTGTGGGGAATGTATTTACAGCAGAGAGAGATGTGTGAGAAAAATGATACAGAGAATACATTAGAGTCTGTTAGAAATGAAGGAGAACCTGTGCTTCCTCATCAAAGACTGTTTAATTGAGTACAACCTGACCAGAATAACATCTCAAACCAGATCCTGTGACATCAATAATATTTACATTACTAGAATAGAAACTAGAATATTTATAGAATATTTCAGAAAGGTTAATAGTAAACAGCATTTGTTTCCTTTGGTCCTAAAATGGATTTATATCCTGAAAAGTTATAAAGTGTTGCTTTAAGACACTTGTGTTCAGTGTCAATGGCAGTTCTAATGACGAGCACATGTTCGAAGGACACCGCGGTCTTGTGCCTGCGTCTTAGCTGCACCATCGTCTGAAAGGACATACACTGCTGAATCCATACAGCAGCCTCAAACGGCACCATCAGCATAAAAAGTATAGAGTAAATGGAAGCCACGTTCTAAAATAGTATCAGCCTTAGACAGCGCTACAGTCCTGAGGAAACAGAGCGTGAACAAGTACGAACGCCCCCACTTTAGTTTATCATTCAGGAAGATCTGGTAAGAGCTCAATCCAGAATAAACAGTACTGGATACAACGAGCTTGTGTGACTCTGAAAAGTAGTAAACTAACAATATTAAGTATTACTTACAACTAGGAACATTGTGAGCATGAAGAGCATTATTTAAAGGCTCTTAAACATCTTCAGGTCTGTTTATATAGTCTGTCGGTTTTGTTCGTGTATTCTGTGTGTCTGTTTGTTTTTGATGTCATATTTATTATTGTATTTGATTTTTTGTTTGTATTTGATTTTTGGTTGTTCTTCAAAAACCATGAAAAGCACATTGTGCATGAGTTTTTGCCTCCAGGAAGGAGTTTGCCTCTTGTTAAAAGAATAGAAGAATAGATAAACTCTGTAAGACTGTTAACCAGCCCTCCTCTGGACTTAGAACTTTACATCTAGCTCATACAGACTAGAGCAGTTGTCCCTCAACCGGCAGGTTGGTGGTTCGATTCCCGCTCTCCCCACTGCTGTAACACTGGTGAATGGAACCTTAAGTCACTTTGAATAAAAACGTCAGATAAATGAACAAATGTAAATAGCTTACTTCAGAACAAAGCAGTTGGTTAATGCAGATCATTTCTGAATATGTTGGGCCTCCAAGACTTATTTAAGTCTGAGACATGTCATTATTTCTTGGGATTGGGAGTTTGAGAATAGACGATAAAGTTCATAAATTATCTTATTAAATAAATATATATATATAAGTCAATATAGCTGGGAAATCAGAAAAGGTTTGCAGAAACATTAGAAGCAGGATGTGTTCGGTGACTGAAACCAGAGCCACTGAATCGATCCCACACATGTGCCAAATGCCCTTTGACATGTACATGTACATAAATATAAAACTGCTTACTAACAGAAGAACATGAGCAAATATTGATTGATTTTGAGCGAGAATATCTGCAGAGCGCTCCTTGTCTATTTTGTTAAACTTACATAAGTCCACTGTGGTGTAGGCTGAAGATACCCCGCACTGCGATAAAGACACATCACATTAAATACATCTGAAAAGTATATTCAATGTCTTACAAATGTATTTGAGATATTGATGAAACAGTTAGGGCTGTCACGATGATAAATCTCTGAGATGATAAAAGACTGCAGCTGGAGCTCAACTCTGCCGTCATTGAATCATTCATGTCTGTGCAGCGGACCCCGGGCTGTATCTGCTCGGACTCACTCTACAGACTCCATTTAGAGATGTTCACAAACATTCAGAGTCAGATCTGTGCTCACACCTGGATCCTCTGCTGCTCTGTGTTCCAGCAGGAAAACATTAGCTTTGTCCCATAATGTTTCCAACGCCATTATACAGTGCTTCCCAAAGGTCTAGTGGATTTAAAGTCATTTAAGTCGTGTGATGTTCTGGTAATTCTCTTGTTCAGAGAATTATCTGTGAAATATATGACCCTCAGATCTGAGCTGGCCTTTTGTCAAGGTCTTTTATAAATGAGAACATTGAGCACATACCGAAAGATTTGGCCAATCACATGCTTGCTCTCAAATAAGGGGCACCCCCATTTGCTTGGTTTGTCTTAATTTCAAGTGTCGACAGTGAATAAATGGAGATAATTCAGATAAAGTGTCTTCTCCAGCTGTTTACTCAGAAACAAGCAAAGTAATATTGGTAAAGCAGAGATAATTATTGAAACGGCAGTGGCTCAGTGGTAGAGCAGTCGTCCTATAACCAGAAGGTTGGCAGTTCGATTCCCACCCTCCCCTGTTCATACTGTCATTGTGTCCTTGGGCAAGACACTTAACCCTCCTTGCCTCCAGTGTCGGTAGCACTGGTGTATGAATGTGTGAGACTGTAGAGGTGTGTTTGGTGGAGGTCGGAGAAGGCCCCCCCCCCCCTCCCTCTCCATGTCTGCCCCAGGGGGGAATGTGTGTGGAGGGGGTGAGTGCAGCAAAAAGCCATGAGCTACAAGTCACTAAAGGTTTAAGATGATGTTCTGTTGGACTTGAACAAACATGGAGGCGCCAGAGTTATACGTGGATAGTTTTAGTACCTGTGCTTCCCCATCAAAGACTGTTAAACTGAGATCTGCCTGAACAAATTCAATGGTAAATGGTGCACATATATAGTGCTTTTCTGTACCCTTCTCGGGCACCCAAAGCGCTTTACATTGTGCTTACATTCACACCTGGGGCAGACAGAGGACGACCACTCATTCTCTAAAACACACAGCAGCTAATCCTGAAGCCCATCAGTGAAATATTCACTCACATGCCTCTTCAAATGTCCTTTTAGTCCTTTTAACTTGTGCGCTCAAATTCAAAGCTCCCATTTGGTACAATCTGGAAACATTAATAAATGGATAATCATAAAGAAAATACTTGATTATAGAGATGAATGAATAGCTCTCAGTTTAATTGCTGCACCGATAACATCTATTTAAGGATCAAATCAGTATTTAAGCTCTTGTATTTCCTTTCAGACCTTGTTAATAATTGATGCTTGTGTGTTTATTATTGTGGCGCAGAGACTGGAACACAGAGGCGGCAGGTGTGAACAGTTTGAAGAGCTACTCGAGTGTGTTCTGGGCCAGAGTGTTACTTTGTGTGTGTGTGTGTGTGTGTGCCCCGAGGACACACAACAGACTCTATCAGTCCCTCTGCTCTCACTCGGCTCAGCTCCGGACCGTGTGGATGATCTCTGCTCCACATCAGGACTGCAGCGGGACTCACGGCCAGCAGAGGGCGCTCACTATCATCATCTGTCATCTCATGTCAGCTTCTGATTCAAGTCAATCAAATCTTTTCTGCTGCATTTCTTTAAGATGGTTTCTTTCAATAAGATATCAAATATAAATGGATTGCCTTTATGTCATCTGCACAGTTATAAATTGTAATGTTCCAAAATTCTGTGTAATTATATAAAATGGGAAAATATACTTGAGTGTTTGGGGTTTATGAAAACACTGGATATTCAAACCCTTTTTACACTGTTTCCAGGTCAACATTTTGAATTTTGAGAAAGAGTTTTTTTAACCTTAGACCTAAATGTAAAAATAGAGTTTTTGTCCTGGTCAAATTGTCTCAACTATAACATTTATTATATGTTAGCATCCACAAGGACTCTGCACAATGTGTGATAATGGCAAGTCACTGTGCATGTGTCTGAAACCAGGGGCAGGCACCATGTGATGCAGGTAACACTGAAGTGTGAATAGCAGCTAATGATTGGGGTCACATGCTCAGAAAAAAGCAATTTGGAGTAACATAAACCCTTAGAGCCTCATAGCATTTTGTAGCTTTCAGTCTTTTTAAGAATATAACTACAGATATTGTATTAGTCTTAGCAAGCATACTACAATTGTCTCTACGTAAAATCCCAAACAACAGTGACTAAAGTGTTTTATCTTTCCCAGAGGACAGGCAGAATCACAGAATAGCAACTATATAACAATCTTGACTTATTGCCAATACTACGTTATTTAGAAAACCACTAGAATGAACCAAATATCTCTACAGTATATATCAATAACTACTGTATAACAAACATATTCTAACGTTTTACTTTTTTACACATAATACTTTCTTTAATAACAAAGTGAGAGTGTCTGGAAGACATCATAAATGGCTCCCTGTCTTTGCCCTGTCTTCTCCGGTTTGTCTCCCCCGCCCTGCTGTGTCTGTCCAGGAGCTGGGCAGAGTCCACAGTCCCTCAGCACACCTGCAGCACTCCTCACCTGCTCCAGTCCTACGGTCACTGCACAAGTCTTCAAAACATAAACTGTAGATTCCAAAATGGCTGCTCATGTGTTTTTATTGAGACTAGATTGATGTGTTAATAAGCAATAACACTATTTTAATAACATC
Organism: Perccottus glenii; assembly: GCA_024416835.2. NCBI lineage: Eukaryota > Metazoa > Chordata > Actinopteri > Gobiiformes > Odontobutidae > Perccottus > Perccottus glenii. Next base: position 31,148,244 of record CM044556.2, on the reverse strand, counting down.
ATTAAATAGTTTTTAGAATTTCTGTTTGGGATATATTCCATAATAAGTTTAGCGTAGCCTCTAGTTTATATTACGTTTACACATGACATGTTATTTATTTATGATGAGAAAAACAAAGGCTTGATGCATGAAGATGGATAACATGAATATAAACAGAGTCTGCAAATGGATGGAGAACATAAAAGGTGCGTAAGTGACAAAGTGGATACAGTTTCATCAACTCAGCAGGAAGCAAGAAATGCAAAAGTGAGTGGAATGAGAAGTGCCAGCGAGGGATGTGGGGGAGAAAGAAATATCTGATGAACGGTCCGAAGGGCCATGTTTCAAAGGAAGTTGCTCCATAATGACCTTCATCCTCAGCCCAAGGAGAGATAGAGAGGAGGGGGATTGGGGAGGAGCATGAGACAGAGCAGAGGGGAACAGGATCTGTTCGAATAAAGAGTCATGTCGTGCTTCAGGTATTTAATAACTCAGCAGGTTCATACATCTTCTCCAGTGGCACGTTAAAGCCTTTCCAAGTCCATTGAACAGGACTAACATGTTTCTGAGGACATACATGTTTCCGACAGACTCAGTGGGTCTATGTCAGTGTTGCATGAGAGGAGTCCATGTTGTGTTTTAGACTGGTGTGTTAATGGGGTTTCAAGAAACATGGGTATGTAGGCCCAGAGTTGGACAGGATAATGGACCTGGACTTTGGACCTTTTTTTGCCACTGTTCATCACCAAAAAAGTCACCGGCTTTCAAAGTTTCAAAATTGGTTCCAGCTTCTGAACTTATATATTATTATCATGTGACATCATAATGATTACATTTTTTTATCGATTTAGGATTTTAGATCAAAGATATTCATTCATTCATCCGCTTAGTCACGTTAGGGGTCACAGGTGACTGGAGCCTATCCCAGCAGCTTTGGGCCCGAGGCGGGGTACACCCTGGACAGTGGCCCGTTAGTCGCAGGGCTAACATTTAGAGACAGTCAGTGACAACCATTCACTCTCACATTCACTCACTAGGGACACTTTAGAGTTGCCAATGATCAAGGATATTAAGTTACCCATTCTAATGCATCCATGAGGCTACTTCTAAGAAAAGGAGTTTTTATCAAGACACTATTTACATTTTTAATTCAAGAAGAAATACCTTTTTTTGTGCAAGGATGGATGCATTTGTTGTTAACCAAAGCAGAAACAGAAAGCACTCTAACCTACTGAGGTAACAAATATCCAGTTCTAAACTTTTGATGCACATTTTTTTAAATGTATGTGTTTATAGTGACATGGACTTGTAATTTCAGAGACTCTGTAAAACAGATGCTTCCTCTCCTCTGACACACAGTTCACGTCTCCTGGTCCTCGTTGATGGAAAACAAAATTCTCATCCATAAAGTCTGCAGCTTGTCTTTTAATGCGACTCTTCTCAGCCTTTAGGACAGCACAATATAACACACAAAATTTGTCCTGGTACTTTGCACAGTCTCTTGTCTGATCGGGTAAAAGGAGACAGGTAACCATTAAATGTATTCTTTGTTTGTTGCAAAGCAGAGAGAGTGTTTTCATTTACATCCATTTAGCCTCCTTTTCCCTAAATATATCCGTGTCAGAGCTAAACTTGTCAATGGGATGTATCAGACAACAGTTGTTTTCTTGTCTTCTTTCATCTTAAGTACTTTTCAAACACAGACTTATACTGTAAGCTTTTTCAGGAATAAAAGCACATGTGAAAACCTGCAAGTCCACACATTTTTTTGTTTTGCTGGTCAGAGTTTATAACGACAGCTTCATGAAAATATTATGAGCCTCAGTCGAACAAGTGGACGGAGTTATTTCAGTCACACACACAGAGTGGAAGTACATACAGAGGGCACACAACCCCTCTCACATTATACAGGGTCCTTTCACCGAGGGTCTGAGCCCGAGGCTGCACTGAGGCCACACTCACTGACCAACATTTGTCCATTAGCTCCAGAATAACTGGGTTAGAGTCAGATGACATGAACCACTACAATACTCAACCTGTGTACAAACAATCCTTTCTTTTTGAGTTGAACAAGTTTTTTGAGTCGGCACATTTCTGTAATATTTCCTTATAACACATTACATCAACATCCCATCAAAAAAAGAAATACATAGTTCACCAACACATCATGACATGGACCGAAGTGTGCGCTGACCTTACATATGGATGGATTTAGTATTTAAACAGTAAATGAGCTGTAGATGAATAGAGTGGCATCAGCTCTGAATCTAAACCAGGAATTTCACAGACAACAATGGTTCAGACAAATCCAGAGTCATAAATATATTATCCTACCCACTTTTGAGTCAACTCGGTCTCCCATAAGACACTCAAAAGTCTCACACCACGTGCTATAGATCATAACTCTAACCACCACAACTCTAAATGCATTTAGAGTCTATGAAAAACATTTGACTGAAAGTAAGACACAAACCTCTTATAATGGTCCTCTCTATGATCCTGGTTAGAATTTCTCTCGTCAACACCCAGCCTCAGTCTACCAGCTGTGATAGTCAACTGGCTTTTAGGTTGTTTTCAATAATAGTTCACAGTCTTGGCTTCAATCACGTTCTCGGTCAAACAAACCAAACTGACTGAAGCACGCAGTGACACTCCTCGTCTGTGGGGGGCGCTGCATCAGAGGCAGTGTTCACAGGAGTGTATCCCACATCTGTCACATTCTCATTAGATGCTTTTGTTTTGTGTCGTGTCTCTTTTGGGGAACATCACTCTGGTTCACCTCCTGTATTCTTTTGGTCACGGCTCTGAATAGACAAACGTTCTGCCATGAAAAATGTGACTGTCTGATGAATAGAATACAGTATATACCATACTCCTTTACTCTGAACAGACCTATCAGTTGTATTCTAGAGGAAGAGTGTTAAGAAGAGACTCTGAAGTTCTTGTGTTGCAGTTTGCCGCATGAAACTGCAGCAGAGCGGCTCAGGAGTGAAGCTCTAAATGGAGTCAGTGGAATTGATTATGGGAGGGATGGAGGAATGCACCCGAGGGAGGGGGGAGCGGGAGAGAAAGGGAAAGGGCTGGGCACCTGGCTCTGAATCTGCCGAAGAAAAATCTCTGGGGTCAGCCAATTAGAGCCGGGGTGACACCACTATCGTCCCGCTACTGCTCGTAAATCTCCCGAGCAGCCACGTGCCGCTCGAGCTGGGATCTCGTCAGTGAATGAAACAATGAGAACATGTTCAGAGACAAACCAGGGTCACACTTTAATGGATGTGTTTGAAGGGATTCACATTATCAACACATCATATTCATACAAGGTTTAACTTGATGGAAAACATTTTCAAATATGGTGCACTGTCTGAAATATTAAGACCATGGATAATACACTAAAATGCCTAAATTAAAAAGTATATAAGAGAACAACAAATACACCAAAAAGAATCCTCATATATAAGGTTTGTCAACGGTCTGTGCACATGCAGTGAAGGTATTGTTGTTATGCAGAATATTACATCACTAAGAAACCATATTAACGAGCAGCAGACCTTCTGTCACTACCTGCTTCTAAAGCCCAGGTGTTCCTGATTCATCAGGTTCATCAGCTCGATTTAGGCCCTGGTTATACGCACATGGATATGTTTTGTCACTGTTACCATAAATACATGGCCTGAAAACTGCATTTACGTGCAGGAGGTCCAAAGTAACGTTAAAATGTCAGTTTATAAAATGGCCCTTGGTTGATTGTTAAATAGATGATTCATTATTTCATTAGGACTGACAGTATAATGTCAAAACTGATTTAGTCTTGGGACCCAAATGTTTCTATTTTAATTATTATTATTTCAAAATATATACCGAATAAATTTGTGCTTCATTTTATTCTCAACAAGTGCCTCTAAAGTCTATAATTTTAAGAGCCTGCCCTGTGACCCACTTTGGGGCCCGACACTTCTCCGTCCAAATGTTTGAGTGAGAAATGGGCCAATGAAATGACTCTGACTAATCCACACGGTGATTAGTTAAGACGGATTTCTCTTTGCGTTAGATGCTCCTGATTCAGAATAAGTTTGAAATCCTTGAGTGTAATCCAGGATTTGCTGGAGCACATTGCGGTCCAAACGGCTGGGACTCATCTGCACTGACAGCTGACATCACCGCTCTCTCTGGAGAGATGCAGACACAGGGTTTACAAATGTCTCTGGGATGCTCCTGAAACTGTGATGACACTTGATTAAATGTGCTCTGAAGTAAGCTGGCTGCAGGAGTGAGCCCCTACTGCTCCTCGAATGTCAGCACATGAACTAAGTCCACTTAAAGGCACAAGCCCTGAAGGTTTGTCATGTGTCCCTCGTTACAGAAAAATATTCATCCTTCTTCATCTGATGCCTTCTGGATGGATATGACATGAGCTTATGCTAAACATAAAGGAATTAATGTTCTACAGCTGCAAATAATTATTCTAATCAGTTTTATGATTAATGCAGATATTCATAACAAATTGTAATAACGTGTAATGTTTAGTCTTAACATGGTGCTAGTCATCTCATAACAGTTTCTTACATCTTAACTAATTCTACTACTGACTAGTCCTTATCTTGAGTGTGTATGTTGGGTGTGTTGAGGTGGCTGCTGTATTTACAGTTTTAGTAAAACAGACATTGTTAAAAGATAAAGACTCCAGTGTGAGGTGTGTTTAATGCCATCGACACAAGACTTCCAGAAGAGTGAATGTCTGAGTACGCTTTACATTTGCCACAGTTCTTTTACACAGGATGATCGGGAATGTGGAGGATGGCCATCCAGTTCCAGTCACATACATCAGATTTTATTGTGTTGATCAGCTTGTTGTTCTTCAGCATCGACGCCATCTCTCTAACACACATCTGCAAAACAACAGCTCACTTGCTCCATAGACTGAGCTTGTTTTTCTACCTAACGCTTCACTCCTGCACCTTCTCAAATCTGTGGGGATTTCAGGTTTCTATTGAAGGCAGCTTTATACACTGTGGTAATGACCCCTTCCAGAACATAAAGGTTATTGTAATTAAACAGAACATCATTCTGATTATTGTGCATGTTGACTCACTGGGACCTACGTAGGATCAATGTTTTATATGATTAATATACAGCTCTTTTTAGCACCACTAACTAGGATTATGTCGATACCGTTGCTCAGTCTTTTTTACTCATTGGACCTCCTCGGATATTGCTGTCAGTACTTTCCTCACTGAGGTGTGAGTATGTGTTTTTTTTTTCTTGAGTACGGAAATTGCAATAAATTATTCCAAAAAGTGTTAAGAGGCACAAACAGGCTCCTCCAGATTCAGTCAGTAAAAAAACACATGAAAAATTTACCAGGAAAATGTGGTAAGGATTTAAAATTAAGGACTTACGTAAAAAAGGTATTCACTACTTGTTTTTAAGTTGTACTTATTCTTACTCTGGTATCAGAACATTCCCATTTACTACTTGGACTCTTCCAAAGCCATATTTGTGCAAACCCAAGTCCTGAGATGAAAGAAACTGTGAATGATGAACTCCATCACATTAAATGACTCAGGCCTTTTCCACAGTCCGCTCGGAGAAACTGGAACAGAGAATTAGAGCCAGGAAGCTGTGCTGTAATGACCTACTGTCCTGTTCTGCTGCCGTCTGAACTGAATTATTCCTGCCCCCATCAGTCCACAGCAAAACAGAGGAATCATCATATTAGTCAGGTATATCAGACACCTGTCACCTAATCTCCCTCACCCCGGGGCGACCCACACCCAGCTGATATTTCACTCCAGCTGCTGCTCCGGCCCTGGCCCGGACGGATCCACACAAACACGAGACGTGAGGGGCTTCCCACAGAGAGAGCATCTAAAAGAGGTTAAAATGACTCAGCAGATTCTCAAAATACTGTTTTAGAGAGTTATGCATCAAATGTTTCAATCCAATGTTAAGCAGATAAATAAACAAATAAATCCTTTACAAGAAAATACAACGAGCCAGCAGATAATCTTTAAAATGACAGTCTATTGTGTGTCTGAAACTGATCCATGGCTCATGAAAAAAGGACAGAAATGTGTGGAGCTGAGGAGTTAGTGACATTCACTAATATTTACTCTATTTATGTTTTTTTTTTTTTTAGAGAAACCAAACGTGATATGTTCTGCACAAGTAACTTTTAAAAGCAACAATAATCTTTTGCTCTGGGGGTGCACGTGGCAGAGTGGTTAGCACTCCTGCCTCACAGCAAGAAGGTCGTGAGTTCAAAACCCGGCCGACTCAAAACATTCTCGGCTGACTCCGGTCTTTCTGTGAGGAGTCTGCATGTCCTCCACATGTTACCGTGGGTTCTCTCCGGGTACTCCTGCTTCCTCCCACTGTCCAAAGACATGCATGTATAGGTTAATTGGAAACTCTAAAGTGTCCCTAGTGAATGAATGTGAGAGTGAATGGTTGTTTGTCACTGTCTGTGTCTTAATGTCAGCCCTGCGACTAACTGGCCACTGTCCAGGGTGTACCCTACTCAGGCCCAAAGCTGCTGGGATAGGCTCCAGTCACCCGCGACCCCTAACGGGACAAAGCGGTAGAAAATGAATGAATGAATGAATAATCTTTTAATATACTCTGAAGTAATATGAACAATGACATGGGTGAGAAAATCTCACTAACACCAAATAAAACTGAGCTGCAAAGTTTATTGTAAAAATGTTTTCAAAATAAAACATTTTCTATGACACAGCAACTCTAAACTTTAAACTTCCTTTTCTACCACAGTTTTTTCAAAACACTTGTGGTGCATTGTGGGTAGGGAAAAACAAGGGAGGATCCACAGATGCATCCTGGGTATTTTGGCCTAACTGAGACCCAGGAGGAGGGGGGGATTGGAACCAAATGGAACACACTTTTGACCCAGGTGACCCTCAGAGGATCACCTGGATCAAAGATCTTCCACTGAAACTTCTGTTGAAGGTCACATTGGAACATTATTCTCGGGAGTGCTTTTGATCTGACAGAAAACTAAATCAACGATTGCCAAAAGCCCAAAAACCTTTCAAAGTTTAGAATAAGATCTATAAAATAAGACTCACATAAAGCTCCTTTAACTTCAGGGCAGGTTCAAAGGCTGGTTCATAGTGTAAAAGGTCAAACACAAAAGCCTGCTTACGCCAGGATTAAAAGGAGCTTGTAATATTCGCGCTTTACTCATGTGTATATCCATGGTAACTTTTAACAAAACAAGTCTAAATTATAGATTGTGAAGTGGAGCAGATCAATGTTAGATGGAACACTACACAGGTTTAAAGAACACTGCACAATCTGAAGAACTCCGACCACCTGGTCTTTCACTTCCTCCCACAACGGCAGGCACACACCTTTTCCCCAAAAAAAACTCACTAACTTTAACATATTCATATTATTCTGTCTAAAGTTGATTTGCTGAAGTGTTAGACTGAACACCAGAAGCCTGTCCACTGTGACATTCAAGTGCAAGAACATAAAAGGGACGTGTTGAGGTCAATAAAAAAAAATCTCTCCAAAATCAAGAAACATTCACTAAAGGTCGAATGCTTTAATGCATCATTGTGTGTTCAGAAAGAAAAACGTGTTCTTCTCCAGCAGTGCTCAGTTTGTTCTGTAATTGTACATGGAACTGGTATCTAAGGGGCTTCTGAACAAGACAAATCAAATCCTTAAACATCTCTATTACAAATCTGATGTCATCACCAGCCTCTAACATCCATAATAGAGCCTAACTAAAATAGTATTCAACCATGTTCACTCTGAAGGTCAAAATCAGATGAAGCCTTCGACTATAGGAACTATTAAAGTCCTCTCTTTATGTACGTACAGTGTTTCAATCAAGATATCATCATCAGCATATGCAACAATAGCTTCTCATCTTGCACGTTGATATCTGAATGTTCCTAATGGTGAGTTCCTGTGTGATCCCAGCCCTTCTCTGCTTATCATTTCATATTTCTTCTCCTTTTATTCAGAGGAGGCTCCATTTCAACGAGGCTGATGCTCCATCCTGTTCTTGGGCCGTTACGTAACCCCCGCCGCACCATCAGAATAACAATTCAAGGGGAGGAGAGCTTAGCGCAGCGGGGCGGGGCACCGAGAGAGAGGAGCACTGGGAGGAAGAGAAGGAGACCCCCTTCTCAATAAAACACATGGCTGTATGTGCTGCGATGGTGTTACAAACAAGAGGTGTGTCCGCGACTGGAGGCAGACAGAAGTGTGTTTGAGACAAAGACGTGCTCTGCTCAGAACACCGCAGTATAACGTGTCAACTCAGCATCAGCCATTGAAGGGAAACACGTCAATACATCGCCTGGACGCAGAGGTTTATCAATATCAGAGCTCTTACTTTATAAAACATTTAAAAAAGTAGAACAACAGGATTTTCATTAAAGATAAAACTGAATGCACAGTGGACACTCCTGTTATTCCACACATTGGTTCCTCTGCAGTAACACATGTTGGTGAGGATACTGCATTTATCCCATTTTGAAATGTCGCTAGCAGCTATAGGTAGCTTTAGCATGACTCTGGTGCAAAGGAAAAACAGTGCAGTAAATCTAAGTTAATAAAGCTTTACCTCGGTAAAGTTTTTCCTGCTACAATCTCAGAATGAGGAATAGCGTTCTTCTTTCACAACGTAAGGGTAGAACATGAAATGTCAACTGGAATACAAAGTGACAGACTCGGGTATTGACCGTAAGTGCTGGGGATATTTAGCAGATAAACACAAGCCTAAACAGTAAACAAATGCAGTACAGACTCAAAACCTAAGATGAGTTGCATGGAAGCCTCTTAGTCTTTGCAGCTTTTTCAAAAACAACTTTCCACTGTTTGAATATCAAGAAAAGGTTTCACAGAAAAGAACCATTCCATTTATTTCATGATTACTTATATCATTATTTTTGTAGTTATGGAGGACTGTCCTGAAGACGTGTAACACAAAACCATCCACAAGGGCTTCAACAAAAAGCGTTCACAACAGGCAGGTACTTTAAATGAATCCTAGAAGGTGATTGGATGAACCATCCACCGATAGCCACCTGTCATCGGGTCATTTTATCTAATCAGAGCACCGCCTTGTAACTGTACAACGGTTGCTTTGTTCGTGTCAGTCCTGCTTCATCAATGGTCCGATCGTGCACCGAGTCAAGAGGAGTCCCAGTGCCTTCAGATGCTGCACAAGGTCAGGAGACATCAGACACTTTCACAGAGAATCAAAAATGAATCAGATTTATTCCAGATCCGGAGTTTAGATACAGACAGGATCTGACCATGAGTACACAAAGACAAGACGCTAAATACCATACAGCAAACAATATCTGTTTTACAGTGTATGACACCCCCTCCCCCATCTTAGTTTCCACAACTGGCTCTGTATACCTTAAGGGGCCCCTGCCGTGGATTCCTTTGACTGTCTCTGTGTATCACAAAGGGCCTACTCATAACATACTGGACAGATTGATGGCCATTCCTGTTCCAGGGCTCTTCTGCCTGGGGTCACACGCTATGACCCCATCCCCAAAACAGAACTCATGTTTTAAGATCAATGACACATTGGAGGATGAACTGAAAATTACCTGATATCAGATATTTCTGCCGCCATTGATTCAGTGTGGACAAGCTGTAGACCAACAACCACTTAATCAACAGTTGATGTAGATGTGCTTGACTGAACATTCTCGTTATATAAAAATCCTTAATAATAAACCGTAGGGGGATTTTTTTGTTTCAATTGTAAAAAAAAAAAAAAAATACATACAAGAAAAAGATAACAAGATCGGTTTAATGTATTTTTTTTTTTGTTTGCTTTGTCCTGTCCTTTCTCTCAAGCATCTTTAAGTATCATGATAAACTCTGTTTACTATTATTACTACTACTACTTCTACTATTATTACTACTATTATTATTGTTATTAACAATAATACAATATTATTATTGTTTTTAACAATAATAATGTTGGGAATCCAAAAATGAGGGATGTAGCTGTGTTTAAAGTTAAAATGTCTGTGTTCCAGGAGACAATACAAATTCTGGCAAGGATTTTAGATAAATCTCAAATATACTCAGACGTATATTGGCAGAGATTTCCTCATTGACGTGATTCCAATATATTAGGAAAAAATAAAGAATCCACCATTAATAAAAACCGAAAAGCATGTTCTAGTGTGTGCCTTCAAGTCTGAATTATTACAGAAGATGAAAAGAAAGTAAAGGCCTGTCCTCACTTTGAGCTCAGAGTTTTAAAATAATCTGGGCAATCCTCTTTCTTCTGCCGAGTTATTTTCAGACCCTCTTTCTTCTGCGGAACAAAAGACATAAGGCACATCTGAAAGTGCTGTTCTGGTAAAATCCCCCCCGTCTTATGCATCAGCGTGTGTCGAGGAACGAGGAGGTGGACTATTACAGCTTTAATTAACGCAGCGTCGTTCCAGGGCTCCGTCGACAAGAGCGAGAGCCTCGGCCGATGTGCTGACTCATGCTCCGAGGGCTTCCACAGGGCCCCGCTCCGACACATGACTAATATCACCCACAGTCAGGTCTCATCAGCAACAACTGTGTGAGGATCTGCCACAAATGTACATTTGTAGAATGAATGTTAAAGAGAAAACCGGTCAGACACAGTCCCACTATGAATGTGAGATATTCAGATATTTTGAGTAAGAACTACCCTAGAAAATGTTTACGGTGTTGTACTGTCAAGTGGCAACAGTAGAAACCTGTGAAAGTCAAACTGGTACATGACTGTTGCAAAAACACTGAGTTTGTAAAGGTCTTGAACTCATTCTTGTTCTCGGACATCAAGACCAACATCAGGACCACAAATATCATTTTTGACCTGGTCTAAGTCTGGACTAACTCTGTCTCCTTCAAACACTGACCTCCGTGAGTCTGGACCTGGTCTAAGACTGGACCTGGTCTAAGTCTGGACCTGGTCTAAGTCTGGACCTGGTCTAAGACATCATACCAGATGTTTTCTTGAAAAGAAGAAAGTACTGAAACTCAAAATAAATCAGAGGTAAACCTGTGTGTGTGTGTGTATGTATGTTATTGTTCTCATAAAGCTGCAGCAGTTTAATTCATTGGTTAGAGCACATGCTTTAGTCGTTGGGTACCAAGAATGAGTTCTTTAAATTTAAACAGAACCTCGTCAAAACAATAGCGTTAAGGATCAAACTAAGCAGTTTTCCAACTCCCTTCACAATTAGCACTCTACATGACTTTTACCCCAGTTGGTATGATTATTAAACAATATAATACAACATAAAAAAAAGAATTCAGGGCCTGATAATTGCCTTTTTACGAGACCATATGTTTTTCTATTTCATTCATTAATTTCATACACAATTAAGTTTGCAAACAACAGACTGCATCACCAGACATACTATAATACATACACCGATGGTGTGTTTCCTAAAATATGGAGCTAAACACTGCAGTCTCCACCTTGGAGAGTCCTGACAGCAAAGATTGTTCTACAAATATATAGTGTAGAGCCTCAACTGAATAAACCCTTTGGATGAGTAGCCTGTAGATTCTATAAGAAACAAATGTAAACTTTTTCTCAAGACAAAAAGCTCATAAATAACCAGGTCTGATGAAATATAAAAAAACCTCTTTAATAAATCTGTGCATTATATTTTTCTGTGTCCACATTACCTCCCTGATGCCAAACCAGTGTGTATGTGCCTGTGATGGGCCTGTTCCCTGCAGCAGCCTGGACATTGCACCAAAAGCCTTTAACAAATCAGTCCCAGAGCCATACGTCAACATAAAGACGGCGGTGACACGGACATGAGCGCAGTCGCCATCGCCCGTCAGCCATTGACACATTAACCTCGGCTTCCTGTCCCGGGCCTGGAGGAGGAGGGGGGTGTCACACTGGGACAAGGCTGCAGCCACCTGTTCCATATTAATGTTGTCTCTTCATCACTCACAGGACACTAACTGCACCAACAGGCTTTAATACAGACAAGTCCAAAGTCTGGCCCCAGGGACCAATCCTGGACCAAAGTGAGTTTATGTGGCCCTCAGCTTCAGAGATAAAATGGATTGTTTATGGCCCCAACAACAACTGCTTTATGCAAAAAGGTTCAAATCCAACTAAATCCTGTTCAAATTAATCTGTTATCCAAAAGTACGTTGCCAAAGATTTTATTTGGGTTGCCAGAGGTTTCCGAAATCCAACAAAAAAATTTAAAAGAAAGAAAAAAAAAAGAAAAAGAACATCACAAAATAGCATTTAATGTGAATAAAAAACAGGAAATATGGTTAAGAATATTAAAATGCTACAGAAATTGACCAAATGACACAAAACCAGAAAGTTAAGTCAGAATTCTAATGGTCTAAAATACAGTTTTAATTTAGGTTTAAGAATTAGGTTTAGAATTTTGATACAACAAAATGAACTTTGTTGGTGTTATTTGGCATAAGTGTGTACTATTTTAAATATTATGTGTGTGACTATAGACAGATGTGTATGTGCTAATTAAAGTTATATAATCAGATTACAATTTTACTCTACATTTATATTGATTTTTACTCAATAAGTGCAGACATTATCCTTGTTACTCATGTGGACTTTGTAAGTCAATCAATTCTATGTGGATCAATTCTTATTAATATTAGACAAAGTTATCAACAGTTCAGTTTTTGATTTAACTCTTTAAACAGAAACTGACTGTCTGGAGGCTAAAGTTGAGTCTAGATTTATTTCTCATATTTAACTATGGTTCTTTAGAATAATGTGTTTTTTAGGACCTCCGAGCCCCGACAGTGAGCCGGCTGAGAGTGGACGTAGAGCTGGAGCAGACCTGCTGTATTGATGAGTCCTGAGTAGTAACACCACTAATGGCTGCTCTGAGTCTGTCTGAGCACTTCACAGGTTTAGCTCGGCTCAGCAGAAGCTAATGTACAACAAAAAGCTACTTTGACAGGTCCTGGTATTGTACATACTGAACAAAGCAGTATAAAAAGGTGCTGGAAGGGGAATTAGAATGAAAGATTACTTTGTACATATCATTGGAAAATAAAAGCTATAAGTCAAATAAACATGTATAGCCACTCTTTAAAAGTATTATTTAAGTTTGTCTTTAGTCCAGAATAGAGCACAAATAGCCGGCAGTCCTCAACACTTACAGTGAGAACTATTGTTAGCAGGTAGAGCACAAACACTTGAGCAGAATGAGGTGAGAATAGCTGCTGACTCAGACAATAGGCCTTTGTTCACAATGTGACAATGCTCATTTTTCAACAGCAGCAAACTCATCAATAAAAGTAATATGAGGACAACATTACCCACTGCTCAGCAACAAACCTGTTCTGTACACTACACCGTGAGCGCAATTAACAAACATGTTCAGGCTTTGTGAGGGACGAGAGCGTCATGGGTCTGGACTTCACTAAACACCATTCCCACACAAATAAATCCTCCATAACCAACTTGAAGTTTAATGTAAAGACAAACTGGATTGTTTTTGGCTAACATGAAACTTGACAGGTAGCTTTAGATGCTAAAAAAACAGCTAATATTTTTCAAAAAGCAACTTTCTGACACACATGAACAGAAAAAAACTTCCAAACTTAGAAGCTGGCCACATTAAGAGAGCTCATACAGTTGTGATCATAAGTGTACATCATAGATTGTATAATTATGGATGATATCCGCCCATTGGTCCCCTATTCACCAATATTGTCATTATGAATGGGTAATAAAATGGCCTTTCCTTTGCTCGGGCAGTTAGTGGTTTTACTCCATAGTAAAACAATAGTTTTTAGATAGCATAAACCAACATAATTTTCAAAAATTCACCTCCCCCCCAGAGTTGTCACGTAGTAAAAACTTAGCTCTAGAGACCAGAGCCATCTTTTGTACCAGGCTGTAAACATGATTTTTACTCTTGTAAAGTCGCCATTGGGTTTGTCCTTATATTTCCGCTTTTGGAGCCTGCCCTCTGGTGGACGGAGGTATATTGCTGTATTTCGCTGTAAAATCACCGTATGGCGGCGCCCTTACACGAGGACCATTTTAGAGGTACAATGGGAGAGGCTTGGTGTACATACCCTGGCAGAATTTGTGATTGTTTGGTCAATTATCAGAGAATATGAATGATAACACAAAAACCTTTCCTTTGCTCACAGTTAGTGGTTGGGTAGAAACCCTTTATTGTTAAACAACTGTGTTTACTCTTTTTAAATCATAATGACAACAGAAACTACCCAAAAGACCCTGATCAAAAGTTTAAACACCCTGGTGATTTTGGCCTGAGAACATGTACGAGTGACACAAACAGGTTTGAATGGCTTCTAAAGGTAACCCTCCTCACCTGGGATCTGTTGTAATCAGTGTGTGTTTGTATAAAAGGTCAGTGAGTTTCTGAGCTCCTGACAGACCCTTGCATCTTTTATCCAGTGCTGCACTGACGTTTCATGGAGAAAGCAAAAATAATTGTCAAAGGATCTGTGAGAAAAGGTAACTGTAGAACCTTATGAAACAAAGTCATTTGGAGTGATGAGGCCAAAATTAAACTTTCTGGCCACAACAATAAATGTTACATTTGAAGAGGAGTCATGATGAGGCCGATGATGAATGGTCCACCATTCCAACTGTGAAACACAGAGGCTTTTTGCCAAAAAGAATGGGCAGCTTTACCATCTGAGAAAATAAAGAACCTCTTCCACAACTACCACAAAAGACTTGTGTCAGTGCTGTCAGTACTGACACTGATGTTAAATTCACTCTGACGACTTTAGAATATTTAAGTCACCAGTTCACCTACAGTACTTCCAGATTAATGCCATTTGTCAGGCAGGGAATCGAACCCATAACTGTCATGCTCTGTCCAAATTTGCCATGCGGATGATGAGAGTCCTGAGCAAGTTGATACAAAAGCTTGTCCTAAACAACATTGACTCTAAATAATCCAACAAAAAATAATATCTAGATCCAAACCATGTCAACTGTTCCAGCCCAGATGCTGCTTGTTGCTTTATGTCATTAAAGGTTGGAAGTCTGAAAACAAAATCAACCTCCAGAAAACCCAAAGCACCCAGGACAAATGACACTTTTATAAAGCAAATAAAACTATTTAAAAGAATTACATCTGTATGTCCACAACAAAAAATACACCAACTACAGCAGGGCAAAAAAAGCTTCCAAACAATCATTCTTCTCAAAATCAGAAATGATTATTTTTATAAAGTACTGAAATTACAGCGATTAAAAAAATATATTTGAACACAGGTGAGTACAACAGGACACTTTACTAACTACGTGGCTCATTTGACCTACAATATTAGCACCTGTTCAAAGTCTACCTTTGTATCAGACCAAAAACACAAACCTTCATTATAAAGATTAACTACCGGAGTTCTAGTTCTTATGCGTCTCTAGTTAAACTGTTTTTTCAACCACGTCAGGGCCAAGTAAGACTGTCATGATTAAGCATGACACCACCTGCTCACTACTCAAGTCATCACACTCATCCCAGATTAAACATTTGGATCTGCCGTTTCACTGCTAACATCTGGTTGTGAGATATTGATTTTGTAATAACCTCTACTCTGTGTTGGTGTTACACACAGACAATACACAAGCTCGAGGGTGGTCTGCCAGAGAATCAACGCTGAAAACAACAAAACCCCATCAGTCAGTTATTCTTTATTACAGAAACAGAGAGAACTCTCTTTTATTAACATCTGCTTTAGGACTGGTTCTGACAAAAGAAGACAGACAGGAGGCTTATTTGAAAGACTTAAGCTGCATGGTTACATAACTGATCTGGGATCGTCTGAACACTTGGAGACAGACTTGCATTAGTCGCCTCAGCAAACCCCTCAAATCTCAATTTTTTTATTTAACCAGGATAGTCCCACTGAGATTATAAATCTCTTTTGCAGGGGAGTCCTGGCCCCATGTGTTTCGGGGGGACTATTGTACATGTTTTTGGTGGTAGGGGAAACCGGAGTACCCGGAGGAAACCTACGCAGACACAGGGAGAACATGCAAACTCCACACAGAAAGGCCCTGCCCTGGATGGGAATCGAACCAAGACCTTCTTGCTGTGAGGCAGGAGCGCTAAGCACTCTGCCACTGTGCCGCCTGATGGTCACTCCATTCATTACTAAGCCTCGTCATGTCAGTATCTGCACAGCCCCACACAGACTTGAGAGACACAATATAAGGAAGTCAAATAGAAGTAAATGTAGTTGATGTGGTACTTTTAATATGACCAGGGCGTAGCAGCTATCAAGACCTGCAACTTAGTTGTTCTAGGAGTCCAGGGATGCGGGCAATAATTGATAGAATTCCAGACTGGTCGGGTAAGCTTTGGGTGTTCTTGTTTATTAAATAAAAAGAAAGAGGAAAGATGTGAATAGCTCTGGAGGGTCTTGGTCCAGATGGTTTACATTTCCATTTTGGCATTTTATTCATTTAGCAGACACTTTTATCCAAAGCGACTTACATTTAGCTTCCATTCACCAGTGTTACAGCTGGAACACAAGGTGGGTTAGGTGTCTTGCCCAAGGACACAACAACAGTATAAACTGTGGGGAGAATGGGAATCGAATCGCAAACCTTTCGATTATTGGACGACAGCTCTACCACTGAGATGGAGGGTGGATGCAAAGGTATGAATGAAAGTTAGCAAAAGTTAATGGAACAAAAGAGCAGCTAAGTTATTGGTCATTATAGTGTTTTGAGAGGGAGGTATCCAATATTTCAACCTGCCGCCACTGACAATGACTACAGCTTTTGTCATGAAAGAGACAGTCGCATGAATCCAGAAAACTTGTGCACCGCTCTAATAACTCTTCCACAATTGACGTCATTGAAAGCTGCGCCCGCATTTTTTACCGGATCTCCCATTTATTTTAACAAGTTAGCAAACTAAAACTGCTAAATAAAAGGTTTCTAGACAGGAGCCCAATGCAACAGTACTAAAAACAAACAAATACATTAGCATTAGGGTGTATTTGTGTATAATATGCTATAACATAAGCTAATTCATTAACCACTCCACTACTAGCTTGTCCACCACATTGGTACAATTCTACGGCTAATTGCACCGATTAAAAAAGATTAATATCTTGTTAGTTATTGACGTTCTCTCTCTCGAGACGCTTAAATGTCGTTGGTTGGAGACATTTGTCAAAATCATTGTGTTTATGCACAACTTGCGATGTTTGGTGGATCTATCATTAGTACAATAAAATGTAGTGCTGTCGGCTCAACTGGTGCCACTAAGATGTGTGTTATTTACAAACATATATAAACCTGTAATCTTCTGCTCTTCTAGTACCTCCAGCCTCTGATCCACTACACAATGATCCTCTGATCTTTAAAAAGACGTTTGCTTCAAATTGACTTAAACTCTCAACAACAACTTGGTGCTGCAGGTGTGACGTCACTGTTTGCTGACACTGCTTTTTTCCTTAACTGCACCCCCCCATCGCTGAAACACAAGGCAGATCAGGAGCTGCTGTTCCAAAACACACAGAACATACAGAACCTACAGATGATTGAAAACAAAGCCTTTATGTATTACACTCAGCCAGGTCATCACCAACACCAAGCATCCAAACAGTCTACGTATGATGCACCTGAAGTCAAGCATAAAGAGACATGTTCTTCTTAAATCATTAAATATAGTTAAATTCACATGGTGGTCAATCTTCTACAACCCAAACATCGATAACGTGAGCGCCGTTGTTCCCAGAAAGCCTTTATTTACCTAAGTTTATGTTTCTGGATGTTTGTTCAGTGGTTCTTTGTAGTTACAAGAATTACCTAAGACCACATATATTTGCTACTGAGGAGTAAAAATACTGTTTCACAAATTACAAAGAGGTGCTTTCATGAACAGGTTTCTGCAATGTAAGGGGTAGCCATGTTGTTTGAGTTTGTCTTCAAGTATCATAATGTAGCACTATTGCACTGTAGGGGGTGTTGGCCTAAATGTGTTCCTCAAATGTGTTTCAAATAGAACCAACTCTGCTTCTGTGAGTTAAGGTCTGTTGATGGTAAATGTCAGTGAATAAATCCAATTAAATACTTTCCACATCTTTACGCACTTCTGAACCGCACAGACACACAACAGGCTGAGAAATCTGCAGATTGAAGATGGTCAGTCCATAACAACGTAACAATATACTTTCAAATACCTCATTCTTCCCAAATGCTGTCTGTCCACTTGCGTCTCCCCCTGACCACTGTACCTGGTTTCTGTCTGTTTCTACTGCATCAGCACCAGATTGGTTTACAGCCAGCCTCAGCCACAGTCATAAAACATACACTCATTTTACTTTGAGCCATCAAATTTACCATCAATCTTTGACACAATCATTACTGCGACAAGGTAAAGGGGCATTGTTTTCGGGTTCTCTGCAGTGGGTGGGTAAAATGTATTGTTTACAGCGAGCAGTGCCAGTTGCCCCCCGCTCTGGCTGGGACTCTCTCAGTGAGTAAGACATGAGCCTGCAGGTATCGCTCCGCAGTCATGACACAATGCCACATGGAAGGAGGACCCTACACTCTGGGCTTGCACAACATCACCACGATGATGATGTGAGGATAAAGTGTGGGATCTTCTAAACTGGGTATTTGTTTCAAACGCACCAGTATCCAAAAAAGCTGAATGGGCAAGAATACCAAATGCAATAAAAGTAAAGATAGAAAACTACCTTTCTCTTGTTGTAAAGGGAATTCCTTTTTGTTTACAAGGTACTGCAGTGAAAAAAAATCAAGAAAGGGGTACAAAAGACAAATGTGAGAGACACAGAGACAGACACACAGGAGGTAGAGACCGCCCTATCAGAGGCTGGGACAGGCTGGTCGACTCAGAGAAGCAGCTGTGAAGAGTAGAAACATGCACAGGGCATACATGTTGTCACACAGTAGAAACACGCTCGGGCACCGGGTTTCCATGTGTGTCCCGGGCTGCCCCTCGTCAGAAGAGCTTAGCATGACAAGAGAGAAGAAAAAGAAGAAGAGACCCTCCTCAATCACACACCCCACCACCCCACCTTAGCCCAGCTTCCCCCACCTGTGAACCGCCACAGTACCTTGCGCTTCTTATCCCGCGATCGGCTCCTCTTCTTGCTCCTCTCCTCCTCCTTCTCCTTGCGCTCCTGCTCAGCTAGGGCTTCCAAATCCTTGTTCTTCCGAAGGTGCTTGGCGGCTTGTGCCATGGTGTCGGTAGGAGGTTTTGGGCGCCGCTTGCTGCTGGAGGTTTAGATGTTGGATGCCAGTGGTGACAGGGAAGGGACTTTTGGAACCTGAAAGGAGCCAACGGTAGCCACAGCTGCCGATGCTGCACGCTCCTCTGTGGCCCTGCGGAGTCTGGTTCTTTCCCCTCCTCTCTCTTCAGCAGTGCAGTCACACACCGTCTGCTGTGGGATGCTACTGCCGCACTGCTCTCTTCCACTCTCTCACCACTTCTCTCGATCACTTCTCTCTCCTGCCTTCCCTCTCAAAACACAGCCTCTTTTCAAAATGCTTTTATTAGTTCTTCAATGTACATTTTCAGCCCCTGCTTAAACACTGACAATAAACCTTTCTTGTCTAGCCCTTCCTTAAACCACTGCACTCCCCATCAACCCGTCATCGCAGATTAAAAACGGATGAACTGACAGCCGGTTGCGGAATCGCCAAAGCAGTGCTTAAATCAAAGTCAGCTCTCTTTCCTCACATGGCATTGATTTGGTGTCCTTTGGCTGTATTTAATTTCTGTGTCTCTTAATAGTCCTACTGCGAGGCCAGCTGTGGACGAGAGCGCACGGCCAATCACGTTATCAGTCGGACACTCTAAGGGGAATCAAAAAGCTAAAACATGCATGAGGGGAAGAGAGGGGGGGGGGAAACCCAGCCTCTTACTCATTTACACCCACCTTTCTTTCCCCTCAGTGTGCTCCCCCTCCCGCTCCACTCTGCAGCAGACAGCACCGGGAGCCGTTGGTGCAGTGTGTTTGTGTGCATTAGACTGAGGCTGGGGCTGCTCTGTATCACTCTCTGGCTCTGAATATGGATATGGACTAAGTAACAGTATCAAGGCATGCATCACTGGATTATTTTGCAGGTTGTCTTGCCTTTCTCTTGCTGAGGGAGGGGTGTATGTAGTGTGTGTGTTAAAGCATTCTGCAACTGATGCTGTGTCAATAGAAGTGAGTCACTGAACATTAGGGTTTCACAATATATAGAAAACGCACCACATGCATCAACTTTGTTGATTTTTGCAATGACTTAATGATTTGCAATACCTTTACTGTAGAGATCTAGATCCAATAACTTCCACTTGTCACTGGTTGCACTATATTTTGCCAAGATATAATCAAGACTTGGCTTGGTAGTTTTGTGAAGGTCTCGATACCATTTTTCCTCAGCCTTGTCCCAGTCTTAGATGTCAAGATCAGTCAAGATCAACAATTGGTAAATTTGTCTTTTCTTTATATTGATTGCAGACCTCTTTCATTTACAATTCAATAAAAATGTCTACTTCTGCCTCCTTCACCAAACACTAAGCCCTCTATGAGATTGGACTTTTTCAAAAACTGGATTTGGACTGATTGGATTGTTCCTTGGTATCTAATAGAAACGTAGTACTCAAGACCAGTCTTAAAACCATTTTGTAAAGGTCTTGGTTTTGTCTTGGCCTCAAACTCCTTTTTACCTTGTCTCCAAATTCAAGAGCACAGATGGCATATTTGTCTGTTCTTGAGATTGGATGAAAACCTCAGTCATTTAAAATTCCACAAAAACAAAAAAAGTATCCGTCTCACCAAACACTGACCTCCGTGAGTCTGGACCTGGTCTAAGTCTGGACTAACTCTGTCTTCTTCAAACACTGACCTCCATGAGTCTGGACCTGGTCTAAGTCTGGACTAACTCTGTCTCCTTCAAACACTGACCTCCATGAGTCTGGACCTGGTCTAAGTCTGGACTAACTCTGTCTCCTTCAAACACTGACCTCCGTGAGTCTGGACCTGGTCTAAGTCTGGACTAACTCTGTCTCCTCCAAACACTGACCTCCGTGAGTCTGGACCTGGTCTAAGTCTGGACTAACTCTGTCTCCTTCAAACACTGACCTCCGTGAGTCTGGACCTGGTCTAAGACCGGACTAAGATTGTGTACCTGTTCCCTTGTATCTATTACAGTGCCTCGTGCTCTGGTTCTGGTCTTGACTCTTTTGACAGTCTTGGTTTGGAGCCTCGTCTTGATCCCGATAAAAGTCAATATAAGTCTTTGTCTTGTCACGGTCTTGATACGCTCTAGTCTCGGACATGACTTGGTCTCGGTTGATGTGGTCTCGACTGAAACACTAGTTTGTGGCACAGTTCGGAGTTACCCTAAACAAGTGCCATGTATCATCTACAACCTGCAGGGAGCTCAACACACCTGTCTCCTCTTCTGCTGCAGTTCTCCCCAGAGTCAGAAGTTTACATGAAAACACTGTATATTTCCCTCCATTGTCAAAATCTAACACCCGAGAAAACACAGATCGTTAGCGCCTAATTTACCGCATTTTTATGCAAATTAGCTCGCGCACGCTTTTACATTAAGTGTTGGATTGTTCTAAGTTTAATGCACATCTTAATGATTGAAAATGACTTATTTTAAAATGTAATTCAAAGACTAAATGTCTAGTTTGGCGGTTAGTGTACCCTGTGATTCTATAGTCTGCATTTATTTTAAACAGACAAATAATCAGCAATTAACTTGTACTTAGCCCACACTTTAAAAAAGGTATTGTGACAATAAAGGATATTTTAGCAACCATTTGAATCCATATATTTCAGTTTCAGACCCTGCAGCAGCAGGCCCCTCATCATGGCCAGGTGAAAACAGTGACAGTGAGACAAGGTGAGCTTTTTGCAGAATTGCCTGTTTTAACACTTAGTAATTAGTAATTAAGTGTTAAGAGGAAATAAGCAAAATGGGTAAACTATGGACCTTTTGCCATCTCAGCAAGTAGTAGTACTTTTGACAATAAAATAGAAATATATTAATCAAAGTGTGGCTTATTTTGATTACATTTTAAGTGTTTTTATGATAAAAAAGCAATACCCCACCCATTGGTATCACTACCATGATTTGGTATTTGGTACGGGGGCCCAGCAAGATGGTTTGTACCCAGGGCCCAAAATTTGGTGCTACACCGCTGATTAGCATCTTCTGTTCATATGGGCAACAGACACAGATTAGTGGGAAATGTTGCACAAATGTACTAGAAAATGTGTGGAAATGGGCTCACTGCCTTAGTACAAATTCTACTTAATAGTACAAATCCATGTACAGCTGTGGCAATAGAATTAGGAGTTTCATATTCCAGAGTGCTCGATTTTGCCCAAGTTCGTGTTAATCGGGATTACCTAACTGTTTTACTCTTGCATCTAGTTTGACAGTTTAATCTTCTAAAGCTTACTGAAACAGGAATCATCTGAGGAAAAAAACGAGAGCGTAATATGTCATTTAGACTTTATAATGAATAATAATATAATAATCGCTTCAGGAAAAAAAGAGCACTCCTATTGGTTGACACTGTCAACAAGGAAATAAACCAGGAAATGGATCATTCTGTAGCAGAAGTATCTTATTTAACAGTGAAGCAAAAAAATAAAAAAAAAAAATAGAGAAAAGGGCAGCAAATTAAACATGGATAAATGTTGGAAATGCTTCTTAGCAATGTTTAAAGAGACAAAGATAATCACAAGATCTCTACAGTCCAACAGGAAACAGAGATAAAAGTTTAGGAAAGAAATCAGGTAGTGGAGCTTAAAGTAAAGTAAATGTTTCATGTCCTGGCACTACAGCTGACAAGTCTTAAATCTACATGAAACAAAGCCTGTGGCGCTCATGTTCAGTGTTTGTGTGAATGAGAAGTGCTGATGGAGCTGGCACCTGTTTACTGCTCTGACTCCCTCTCTTCCTCTCCTCTTCCTCTCCTCTTCCTCCCCCCAGCTTCACTTTGCTGACGCAAGCAAAACCAGCCTTTAACATCTCTCTTTGGCCGCCTCACTGTACATCACACGTACACTTTGTGCACACTCATGTCCACAGGCTTTACTCACAGAAACAGGAACTGCCACATCTTCATTTGTGCCTCATTTGGCTCAATTATTTTAGAAAACCACATCAGCAAAACTGCAACTCAGCCACTATATTCTTTTTCATTGAAGAAATCCATACTTCATTATGATCAGCTGTTCCTCAACTGTTTTCATTTGCATTTCACTGACGCATAATATTATGCTTCTAACAAGAAAAAGCCACATGATGTTAGAATTATAGAAAACTGTTTAGAGTTTTTTATGTATATTATTTAGATTTATTGCACAAATAAACAATGAGCAAAATAAAAGTCTGTTTGTGTGTGAAAAAAAAAAAAAAAGTTGACTGTATCCAGATGTGTGCAGACAGAGACACAGGAGACGTGTGAGCAGTAATTTGATTTTGAATGAACATCTTACATTGTGTGTCTTCAAGGGTTGAGCCACATTTCTATCACTTCACCCACTACAGACACCTCTGCTGCTAATGGGTGTGTTGCCAATAATTAAAATAAAGATTTTTTTTTATTTTTCCTTTTGCTTGCCTTTTCCTGAATAAGGATTATTATATATATCGTCCAAACAACAGACAAAAGGTGTTTAGCTCCACCTTTTGGAAATGGGACCTCTCTTGGACAGAACAAAGTATTCCCAGAGTAGTATGATGCGGTTTTGAGAACTCTTCAGACCCCTATTGTTGATGGAAATGCACCTGTTCTGACCGCTCAACCCTACAGACGACTTTCCGAACTTTTTTTATCTTACAATAGATGTCACTAGTCTGAAGAAGATATTGCTTTAAATACTGCTCTTTGTCTTTTTCCTATTTGTTTCCTTATCTTTGTCTGATGCTGAAGCATGTGTAAAGCACTTAGTCCAACATTAACTCAGTTAAGCCATATGGTTGCAGCAATAGATTAGATTTGAATTGATATGCATTACATTATCCAGGTGGGTTAGCTTGAATAGGAAATTCAAATTATTATGTTGTCTTCTCTTTCTCTGTGTTTTCCACTGCTTTCTTTCTGAGGCGTCCCCAGATCTGATAACAGCGTCATACTGCAGAATACTAATGAACAGCACCGCTGTTAGCGTTTCTGTCTGCACTGCTACGACACAAATCAGCGACTGGTGTGGCTCAGCAATGCCACAAACAAATACTGACAGCTGTGTGGAGAGAGATCCGTGAGGAGACTGGGACTGGATCTAAATCACCAACAGGGACCAGATTATTTGCTGATAAGCAGGTTTCTGCCCAGCCGACTAGATGTGTGAGGTTAGGTGATCCTCGTGCTGAGCTAACGGAGGTGCACACTTTTAGAGAGATTTTAACAGAGCTGTAGGAGCTCTCACTGAAGCAGGATCATCACGTGATAAACCTGCACCAAACACAGAGGAGACAGTCCAATACACAAAACATATTTACAAGTGTCAATTTAGGCAGAGCTCCTGGATCAGACGAAGGACGTACACAATCTATGGTTAGGCGTTTCATAAAAGAATATCTGCAGAACGTCACAGGCAACAATTCAGTTCAAGTCACTGACGGTAAATAGATGAATGTTCTGTTGTAGTCTTGAGATATTGCAGCATTTGCTACAAAATCTAAAAAAACACTAACTGTATGCTGCAGTTTGATTCTGACAAGTCTGGGTGTGTTTTAGGTTTGAAGACGTAATAACCGCTTTACCGTTATGAGTGTGCACATGGCACTGTACCGTCTGGATAAACTGTGGCTGATCAATTTTGCAAACGCTTTCAACGGGAGCCCTCCAGATGGTTCTGTGGAGCAGTTCTATCGGGCAGAGTCAGATTCCAAAACTACTTTGTGACCGTTCATTAACCATAGTAGGGCTTCTTTTTGGGATATCAAGCACATAGTCATGAGAGATGTTGATTCTGTGAGAGAATGTTCCCAGGCAGAGATACATATCGTCCTGGGTTGGCCCTGGGGTCTTCTCTCTGTGGGACATGCCCAGAACACTTCACCCAGAAAGTGTCCTGGCACCAGTCCATGTGTCAATCAATCCAACCTTTTCCGACTGAGAATGAAGGCCTTGCTGTTTCTCACACATTTCACACTGACCTGATGAGATCCCTAAACTGGACTCCTTCTAGCACCTGGCTGCACCATCCTGTTCATTCTGTTCATAAACAGAATTTGCAGCGTTGCTGGAGTCCAACATGAACCGGGAACCGGGAACAGGACTGCCGGCAGTGAACCAAGCCCCTGCTCCGGTCTTACAGGGACTGGACCTTTGCAAAGGGCCCCAGACCCCAATATCTGAGAGCGCCCACACGAGCTGAATGGGACACTGACAATGCTTTATTCAGAACCATAGAACACATGTAGACCATTTGGACTCCCATAAACCCTCTACACCTGACAGATGGTATAAATCTGTCGTTTCTGAGTGTGCGTCTCCTCCGACCGTCATCAGTCATCAGTTCGTCGCTGCAGGGTAACTGTTAAACAACTGATCAAGTTATTAACTAAAGTTCTTTGTGTTTCCTAAATGCTTCCAAGTGTCTGACCAATCAACCAGTGTTTTAGTTTTTCTTGTGTGGCCACAGACTGTGAGAGTTCATGGTGGTACAAAAACAGGTTGTATAGACCTTGGCGGAGGACAAACACACAGCTCCAGCCTGGACGCCCTTCAGAGCGACGGCCAACACCCGCCGGCACATTAAATGCTCCAGTGCGCTGCTAAAAACAGTGGACACCTCCACACACTCAACAGAGCAGGGAGCAGCGGCCATGTTTCATTTACTTGGTGGTAACCTGGGTTAAGTTTGACCCTGGATTTTTCTAGCACAGTGGTTTAAACTCCCCGTGTGTAAGCTGAGGTATTATTGGGCACAAATGTTGGGTCATTGTGGCACAGTTTGGTTTGTGTTTTCTTATTGCAGTGCTGGATAAAGTCAACAATCTGTTTCTATGAGATATAAATCATATTTAAACTGGACTTTCAAAATGGAGGAGGTGCCATTAAACAAATTAGAAGTAAATAAATCTTATGTGTAGTGAGTCAAGTAAGGAGTTCAGAGTATTCTGCTGCAGCAAACAGAAGTTATAACTCTTACAGAACAAGCTACAGAGCTGACGCACTTTCCTGCATTTTTAACTTTATACAGTACATTTGAGAAACTACTTTTTACATTTACTTGAGTAAAGAAGTTGAATCAGTATGTTTGTTTTAAAACAGTTATCTGTACTTCTACTCAAGTACCCAATGTGAATACTTTTGGCACCTCTGTACTTGCCTTGAGCATATTAGAAAAAATATACTTTTCTCTTGGAATATGAATTTTTACTATGAAAAGATATTATAAGTATATAAGTCCATTCAGACACTTGTTAAAACCCCTGCACAGGTGAGGCTCAAGGGACAACGTTCTCATTTCCACTTTTGTATCTTGAGACATAACACACTGCTTCACATGCAAAAAGATATTCTCAAACAAACTCTGAATTTAGTCACAATGGCTTATGAACACGTGCTGGAAAGGTTTGCAGTCAAGAGGCTCAATGGGAATCAGCACCTCCAAGGCCATGGTCAGTCAGAAAAGGGTGATTTGTCCTCTCTAGGTTCCAGTTCCTGCTTCAAGTGGAAGAGTTAAAGTATCCCAGGGTCTTGTTCCCGAACAAAAGGATGGACAAAGATTGACAGATGTCAGCAGGACTGCAGTCATTTGTACAGGTCTGATCCTGAAGGTAAACCTCTGGATTTGGTCCTTTGGTCATGAGTTGGGAGTCAGGACTGAAAAGACAAGATATATCTCGGATATGGGCAGCCAAAATTAGTTTTCTCTGCAGGCTGGAGCTGGCCCTCTCCTAGACACAGGGCGAGGAGCTCGGAGCAGAGCTGCTGATCCTCCACGTCGAGGGGAGCAGCACAGCCTGGGGTACTTGTTCATAGCCAATGTGAGGAGAAGGAAAAGGCTTACAACATAAAAGGAGGGACTGCGCTAGGAAACACCTTAGAAAATGTGGAGAACGTTTCCAGGCAGAAGGATGTCTGGCTGTCTGGGCTTGGACTGCTGTTACTGCGACCTGGCTCCGGATCAGAGGAAGATGGTAGATGTTTTTTTTTGTTTTGTTTTATTAATGAGCATTTAACATGACAGCCAAATATGCATGTACATATGTGAATGTTTAGTGATCCCGTTCCAATCAGTTGCTGCATAGTCAGAAAGGTTGAAAAAGTAGCATATTAAAGTGTATAAGCAACTGTCTTCGATTCCTTTCAAACACTGCACACAAAGCATTTAAAACTCTTTACTACTGTGTGTTCTCACTCATTTATGTTGCTAATTTTACATACATGATACCAAAACAACGTCCAACATGATAGAGATAAACAAAGGTAAATTAGAACAATACTCAACTGTTCAATTCCCAAAATTCTAAACAGGTACCACATTACTCCAGGTTCTCCAGGATACGTGGAAACCCTTGCTTTGGCTTGCATCGGCCGCAGCCTGATGTTTGTGCTTGTGCTGGTGTGGAGTCCGCCTCTACAGCTCTGATCCGGTGTCTCTGGTGTGTTTGCTGGCACACGGCCGCTGCCCACAGTCACATACAGTTCATCTGGTGCACATCGTACTCCTCTGCAAAACTAAACACTGCTTCGAGCTCACAGCAACACTCTTACAAACGAGTGGGTTTGATAAGGACCAGGATACTCCTCACAGAAGCACCCCTTGGACCCAGAGTTCTCTGACTTGGTGAGTGTTGTTTGGAGCAAAAATCACTATTGTTTGATCTTACTGAAAATAAAGAGAAATCACAGGAAACAAAGCATAAACTACACCCTCTACTGACTCAGAGCAGGTACTGCAGCAATAAATACAGCAAATGACAGTGGGGCTACAACAATCAGGAGCTGTTCGAAAGCAGCCTATTGATCAGTCAAAATCTCAAGACAGAGACAATAGACATGACTCCAGAGTCCTGAGCAATAAACTGAAGTTAACCCTGCACTGCAGCAACATCATGAGAGCTGACACATAACACCCAAAAATAAATGTATCCCTGCCTCGATCTGTGCTCTGCAGTCAGGGCTATACTGTACTTCCATCATTTCCTACACTTTTAACTCTGCAACAACCAATCTGTGTTTGGCTTAATTTCTCTTTTCGATTTAACAGACACTCCTGATACTAATATACTTCATACCTATCTATATCATCCCATATCTACTTCATACTGAGCACTGTTTCATCTTGCAGGAAGGTCGTCATAAAAAGCCCAGGAGAGTTTAGCATCAATACTAAACATGTCCCTGAGGACGTGAACAAGAGAGAGGAGAGTAGAGTGACATCTCAGAGTCTGCAGCTAAATAAAAATCATTGTTGTACTCCAATAACTCAGAGGTCATTGGAGGTGTCTTCTTCGGACGTAGCTGGTTAACTCTCAGTCCTGATACTCTCCCGGTGAGTTGGCCCTGCACCAGAACAGAGAGGCGACTGCAGAAGCCATATGGCAGGTCCTGACATGAGGGCAGCGCTCAGGCTCCTGCCTCTTCGTCGCTCCAGTTTTCTCTAAAGCCTTGTATATTACTGTAGCACCTCACTGCTCAGTGAGGTACAGTTATGGAAAAGGTGGATTTAAACACTGCAGTGAAAAGGAAGAATATCTTGTTCTTGTATTTTGAGCAGAAAGAATAAAAAAAGGTATATATATATATATATAAAAATCAGTTTTACAAAAAGTCTTACATAGCAATTACTGTCTGATTCATTAAACACAAGCAGAATTTGTTAAACAAAATGAAAACATGAGCCTCTTTCCTGAATTGGTTTTATATAATTGTTAACATTAATTTACTGTATATAATTTTTGTAATGTAGCTCTACAAACTGATAAATAATGAAACTTAAGGGTCAAACCGTGAGTCGTTAGAGCTACAACCTTTGTATAAACCCAAATGCTAAATGTTAATGTTCTGAATTTTAATTTAAAGGTTTAATTTAAACAAAACAAAGTCCTGTTAAAACATTTTAAAAGTATGTTAAATCAAAACACATGGCTAAGATGCATAAACCAACAAGTACAAAGGGCATCACACAGACACTATGACACTAAAATGTATTTCCTGTGTTTTCCCCGTGTGGTTAACATTTTAATTAAAATGCTTATGACTATTTCTGTAACAGGATTTAGGATTCACACAGAAACTGACACAACTTAAGGAAGACTTAAAATGTGTCACTCATCTCCAAACCCTCCTTTCACACCTTTTCTGTTTTTTTTTTTTCTGTCACTCAAATAAACATATGATTGGTTCAAATTAACACAAAGAGCGTGAACCAATTACTCACATTGTTTGTAAATGAGGTCAAATATACAACAAACGAGTCAAGTACGTAACTTAAAACAGAATAAAGAAGTTGACAGACAAATGTACAACTCACCACATTATTAGACGTCCTCACTTCCTCTGAGCTGAGTCTTTTTAATCCTGACAACTGAAAACTGTCCAGTCCTGTTTCAGTTCTGGATTCATTCTGATTACACACAACAGCCTGGACTGGAGGATAAAGTGCTGTTGTTCAGCTTTGACACTGACACAGAGCTGAGGAGCTGTATTTTCTGATTAAAATAAACGTTCCCTCTCCGTCCATAACGTCAGTGAATCTCCAAAAAGTTTTGCAGAGGCTCATATTTTTGATTTTCGTCGTTTCTAACTCATTTTCAGACTATGTTATGTTGAATTTGCCACTGCTGTGTCTGTAACCAGAGTAACCTGAGGACCCACTCATGTATACATAGCTGTCCTAGAAGTGCCGGTTCAAAAATATATTTTACAAATTGTGCTTGTAATTTTGAATAATGTCTTGGGGTCCAGATCAAAGCCTCTCGAGGTCCGGATCCAGACCACGGTCCGCCTGTTGAAGACCCCTGGTCTACATGGTCATCGTGGACCGCAACACTTCAATGCTACTTCTTTGGCCTTTCATAAGGCATCTGAGCTAAGTCACAAGAAATACAGTGACACCAGGAGGTTGGAGGGGCACCACAATAAAAAGGCTCCAACACTGTCAAAACAAACAAACTAAAGGGCTATAGAACGCTGACTCTTGGATTTGCAAGCTGTTGATTTGCTATATTTCTCTTCTATATAAGATTATTAGAGGAAAAAGACAAAAAAATGGTTGAAGTTTTGTATTTTTATTTTTGTATTTAATTGTTTTGAAGATGACAATCAACAGACAGCAGTGTTTAGCTCTTTTTATTAACCTCTCTGTTCTCTGTTGGTCCCAGTCGAGGGGGCCTCTCTGGGATCATTCTGAGCTCTTTAAAGAAACCACAGCTAAACCCATGTCTTAGCAACCTGTTCATGTGGCTTAGCGGAAACAGGGTTTAAGGGACATGTCTGTGGAGGATCTCGGTCATCCAGGACATAATAAAGAAAAGGTTTAAACAAAGGCATTTGGACTTAGACTTTAGTCTTTGCTGAAGACTTTTGTAAATAGCTGGCAAGTAGTATCTGAGGCCTCCTCCTCTGTTAAGTGAGGGCTTTTTCCATTTGAACAGAAATGGCTGAAGAGAGTGACACTGCACTGAAGGTCTGTGGAGCATTTCAGAGAGGTCCCAGAGCTGCAATGTCAGCAGAACAGCTCCATCAAACCAACAGGGAGTGACTCCAGACTGGAGCAGAGTGACACTCTATAAACCTGGTTCTGTCACAACACAACACTGTGGCCTGGACATTCAAGCATTACAACATCACTGTTTTTATGCATCTATTATCAATAATCTGTTCTGTCTGTTCAGGGAAGGCATATAATATTTTTCAAAAGTATATACATTCTTATTTGACAATTAGTTTTTATTTGTCCCTGAGGCTCTACAGTAAAACAGTCCTGAGAACATTATAAGAAGCTAGAAGATCATTTATTTAATGTACTTCTGCCCTCTAGTGGCTACTTCTGTATACACCTAAGTCAACCAATTATTGTAGAGTGCACACACTCTGATCGGTCAAACCAGGTGATTGGTGGTTATGTCCAGTGATCACTATGTTTTCAACTAAAGAACCTGTCTTTTGCAGATACCGTCAGTAGAAGCCTCAAGATGCCTCTGTGCAATACAACTCTGTACATTCAAGTTACTCAATGTAGGCTCTGAAATGATAGAGCAACTCAAATCAGCCTCAATATAAAAGACAGTGCCACATATAAAAGACAGTGTCACATATAAAAGACAGTGCCACATATAAAAGACAGTGTCACATATAAAAGACAGTGTCACATATAAAAGAGAGTGTCACATGTAAAAGACAGTATCACATATAAAAGACAGTGTCACATATAAAAGACAGTGTCACATATAAAAGACAGTGCCACATATAAAAGACAGTGTCACATATAAAATATAGCTGCAAGCAGCCATGACGGGGCCAAGCACTTAGGAGGCCATTAAATGTCACACAACAAGACCAGACATCAGCAGACCAACGGCAGTAAGCATCTAAAGACATTTCAATAAGACTTCGGTGTAAATGGCTGAAAAATCATCACCGAGTTTTATAGCACTTTGACAAAATTCAAAATGGTCAATATGGTTTTTAAAGAAAAACAACTCGGCCAAACTTCAAGCACCAAGGAGGCCATTAAATGTCACAACGACACGGCCGGCAGCAGCAGACCAACGGCAGTAAGCATCTAAAGACATTTCAATAAGACTTCAGTCTAAATGGTTGAAAAATCATCATCGAGTTTTGTAATGATACGGCAATGCGTTCATAAAATATAGCACTTTTTGACATAATTCAAAATGGTCGATATGGCAAAATTGGCTTTGCTACGGCTCAGCATAATGCCACGAATCTAAAGAGACCAGGTTTGTGATTTTTGGCTAAAGCATTCTGAAGTAATAATAAAAAAATGTCACATTTTTGTATCTCTGGACCACTAGGTGGCGCTGGCCCAAAACTCTGCAGGCATCCTTAAGTCATGGACAAGTTTGGTTAGAACATGTTAAAGCATGTCACATATAGCCTGACTTATTTTGTGCGCATTAAGTCAATTTCATTTGCGCGGTATTTGAAAATGGTTTCACGAATCAAATTTCTTTTCATAACTTTTTGTCAGCATGGTCTAAAGATGTTATGATTCAATTTTGCTGAAAATTGGACAAACGGTGTGGGAGGAGTTCGAAAAAGTAGGTTTTTAAAGTAAAACAACAGGCAAACAGAAAGTTTGGCGAATAGGACATATGTGTTATCTGTGCTCTCGACTTGATCCAGTGAACGCATTAAGACCATTTGTTTTACAATAGGTTAACGTAATCAAAAGTTATTAGCATATTTGTGCATTTAGTTATAACTTTTGACCACAAGGTGGCGCTGCCCCAAAACTTTTTGAATACCTTCAGGGCTTGGTGCGAAGACGCAAAACCAAGTTTCATAATGATTCGGCAATGACAGTTCAAAAATATAGCACTTTTTGACAAAAATCAAAATGGCCGACTCCCAAAATAGTTGACACGGGAAAATTGGATATGCTACAACTCGGCATGATGCCACGAATCTAAAGAGACCGGGTTTGTGATTTTTGGCCAAAGCATTCTGAAGTAATAATCGAAAAGGTCACATTTTTGTATCTCCGGACCACTAGGTGGCGCTGCGCCAAAACTCTGCAGGCATCCTCAAGTCATGATTGCCATAACACGTACTAAGTTTGGTTAAAATACGTTAAAGCATCGCAGAGATATAGCCTGACTTTCATTTTTGTGCGCGCTAAGTCATTTTCATTTGCGCGGTATTCGACAACGGTTTGACGAATCAACTTTCTTTCCATAACTTTTTGTCACCATAGTCTGGAGATGATCTGGTTCAATTTTGATGAAAATCTGAGCTACGGCCTAGGACGAGTTCGCAAAAGTAGGTTTTTCGTAAAATTCAAAATGGCGGAAAAATTATCTAGGCGGAAAATGACGTCATAGGGTGCAATCGAATCGCCTTGACCCAAGGAATCAGTGGAAAAAAGAATTTTCATTCTAGGCCTTAGGGTTCAAAAGTTATCAACATAAACATAAGTCCAACTTTGGACAGTTGGTGGCGCTAGAGATATTGACTTAGACACTTCAAATTTACTAAGATCAATGACTGGACTGTCCTTAATGAGTGTACCAAATTTCACAACTTTTTATCAAACGCTTCTATGGCCTGCCATAGACTTCCATTGCAGGATAATAATAAGAAATCTAACAGAAACAATAGGTGCCTACGCACCTTCGGTGCGCTTGGCCCCTAAATACAGTGCCACATATAAAAGACAGTGCCACATATAAAAGACAGTGCCACATATAAAAGACACTGTCACATATAGAAGACAGTGTCACATATAAAAGACAGTGTCACATATAAAAGACAGTGTCACATATAAAAGACAGTGCCACATATAAAAGACAGTGTCACATATAGAAGACAGTGTCACATATAAAAGAGAGTGTCACATGTAAAAGACAGTATCACATATAAAAGACAGTGTCACATATAAAAGAGAGTGTCACATGTAAAAGACAGTATCATATATAAAAGACAGTGTCACATATAAAAGACAGTGTCACATATAAAAGACAGTGTCACATATAAAAGACAGTGTCACATATAAAAGACAGTGTCACATATAAAAGACAGTGTCACATATAAAAGACAGTGTCACATATAAAAGACACTGTCACATATAAAAGACAGTGTCACATATAAAAGACAGTGTCACATATAAAAGAGAGTGTCACATGTAAAAGACAGTGTCACATATAAAATACAGTGTCACATATAAAAGACAGTGTCACATATAAAAGACAGTGTCACATATAAAAGACAGTGCCACACTTGGCAGAGAAGCCACGTGGTATAGTTTCATGGTGTACCTGCAACAAAAATGCACTTGAGTGACTGAAAACAAGTGCTGGTGAGATAAAGCTTCATGAAGCATTGAAGCTTTCAATCCAATTGGTTCACTCATGGGCAAACGCTTAATGGTGCTTCATTTTCTCTACAGCGCCATCAAGTGGACAATAAATAAAGAAAAACAGGCAGATAATTATAATGACCCGTGGCTTTGGTGTGTGAAGCTTCGAATTGAATAAATTAATGAAATATTTGTGATACAAATACAAAACCAAATACGTCATCAACATAAGCCTCGATACAATCTTTACATTTACATTATAATATCATCATCATAAAATATGCATTCTATGAACAAACCCGGTGGAAGTGGGTCTGATTGTGAACTCACAGACATTAAATGGTAATAATTTAGTTTTTAAATACACAAAAACTCAAAACGCAATTATTCACCGTAAAAGATCTGTTGTGGATATAAACACAGGACTGAACAAAAACTAAAAGCATGTGATGGACATTCGTTCATTTCAGACAAAGACAAGAATGCACAAACTTTACAAGGGCTTTTTTACTTCCACATTTTTACAGATATTATTGTATAATTGTGATTTCTATTGTAAATTATTTACTGCAGAATTACTGTATTGTGATATTATTGTCAGAAATAGTATTGTATTGTCTAATAACATTTTGACGCACAATAATTTTAAAAGGAGCTGACAAAATACAAAAAACTTGATACAAACATTTAGTATATTTGATGGCCAGGTGGCTGTGTACCTTGTTCTTTATGATCTTTTGCCTTTTGTAGTTTTATGGGTGAGAAATGTTGGAAAGACCTCTTAATGGAATGTGGCTAATCTTTACTATTTAGCGCTATAGGCTTAAAACTACAAGGGTATGAGCAATTTGACAACAGTTTGGAGAAAAATAATGCTCTGATTAGTCTCGTTTTTTTTCTCCAAAGCCAACTGAAACTCCCAGTGAGTATATGTGGACGTAAACGTGACCCGAGAGAGGAAGGGCACTGAGCCTGAGGAGCCTGAGGAGTCATCTGAGCGCGCCTTTAAAACAAGAGTTAATTGTGCAAAGCGGCAAAAGAAACAGGAAGTGCATGAGGAGCCCAGAGGGGACTGTCAGAGCCGGTCCCCTGAGTCTAACTGCGGGCCCCTTCCCGGCTCTCACTCCTCATCTCCGCTCCGCCTCAGACTTTCTGTTTTTCCTGCATGTATTTTAGATGCACTCTTCTGACCTTTCATTAACACAAGTATTAAGTCCTCAAACATGAGCCGCAGTTTCAAATTAGTGAACCAGACTTTGGCAGCACACTGTATTCTGTTTTTTGTCGAGCATCTCTCGTTCTTTTTCAACTGACTGTTTATCACGATAACAGGAAAATTTTCATGTTCTGTTTTTGCGTCCAGTAGCTTTATCTTGTAGCACCAGTTCCAATGGAGGGAGGTATCATGTCAAAATAGTAACCCGAATAAAATCAAAAATAAAATGTCCTATAGAAATATTGTTACTAAATGTGTGTTGCTCAAACCTTTCCTATTGTTTGAGATCAGTCTTTCTCCAACTTTTCCCAATCCTACCTTAAAATGTTTGGCTCTTCATGTTTATGAACTGAACAAACTGATGCTGATGTTTCTTCTTTGTTAAAGGTAACAGACATCATGGTGGCACGCTTGCCTTTCAGCAAGAAGGTCCAGGGTTCAACTCCCGGGTTGGGACCTTTCTGGGTAGAGTTCTCCATGTGCTAGTGTTGGGTTGTTGTTGAACTGTACCATTCAGTGGAAACGAGGTTTAAATGAGCAACACTTCAAGAAAGCCACAAATCCCACAAACAAACAGAAGAGTGTGCCCCTGCTGCTTCATCAACAAGGTGTAACCGGAGCCAGAGTACCCCGCCCCCCCTCCCTACCCCGTCCCATGAATGACACCCGGCGAGCCTTCACTTTGTGTCCCAATCTGTCCCTTTTACCCGTCTGTCCCGCCTCCTCCCACCTGCCATTGTTCCTCCCCCTTTTTAATCTGCCGTCGATCAATCCTGTTTCCAGGACAACGGCTCAAAATAACGACCCCCGTAAACAAAACACAAACCCAAACCAGCGCAGGCCGAATTCCGACAGCGGCGCGGGGATTGATGGAGGGGAGTCCTGTCGGAGGCCAGATGAGATTAGACTCAGAGCAGAGGCAGCAGGTGCTTGTGTTAGAGCTTAATTACATGATGTGTGATTCCTCTAATTGATATGGTAATGACGACGTAATGAATGCAGCAGCAGAAATACCAGCCGCTCGGTAATGAACGGATTGATTTGATTAGATGTATCCTTCTGCATATTTATTGATGCTGACAAACAGAGGACACACAGGCGGATAAACAGTCGCTGGAGCCTGGAAAAGAGGGCGTATAGACATTTTTTTAAACTCTTTTTAAAGCAACATTATGTGACTTTTCTGTCTACCCACAAAAAAGACAGGTATGGTTCCGTTTGGTTGAGTTTGTCCTGAAGAGGCTTGTGTTTCCACTGAGCTGCGTCCAGAGAGAGACGTCTGCTGTGGTTTGTATTTAAACTCTTAATACCTGAGTGAGTTTTCAATAATGAATTAGAGTAAACCCAGGTGTGTAGTGATGAGAGGCCAGTGCTACAGCTGTACACTGCTGCAGGAAACATTATTTTGTGTGCCCAAATAAATTCTCCCATGACCCATTTTTTGGCCACAACCCAGTGTTTGGGAACACTTTAGAAGAAAAAGTTTGAAATAATAAATGATTTTTCTAATTGACTGATAACATTGCAGTTGAACATAGATTTCTTTATTAAGTCTGACTTTATATTATTGTTTTTTTTTGTCTTTAATTATTGTTGGTTTTTGTTCTTTTCTTGTTTTGTTTTTTTAGCAACATATGATAAGGTCCTTCAAAAAGCAGTAGAGTTGATATTTTCTGATTATTGTCTTAATGCAACACAGTGAGGTCTTGTTTAAAAGTGGTGTGGTCTAGTATAGTGTTCACAAACACAGAAAACTACCAAAATATTGCTCTATTTATTTATTTTTTGCAATTTAGCTTTTCTTGAAATCTCTGCCCTCTCAAGAACCACAGTAAAGATTCCTAGGTTTTACACGACCAAATGTGACCTATTTTGACATTCAGACATAAATATTCTATATGTCTCATTAACTCCAAATTAGGCAGCATGCATCAACTATTCTTTAACCTTTTTTTTGGTGCCCGCCAGTGAAGAGGAATATGGTGTGTTTGTTTTCACAGCTAGGTGGTGCTCTAGAGCTGCCTACTCATGTCCGGCTCAGATGAAAGTCATCCTCTTTGACTTTTCCTTGTTTTATGAGTCTCATTCACAAATGTCACACACAGAATGACACCAGAATAATATTATCCAAACTGAGGACATACATGCCAAGTCCACACATAAACACAGTTTTAAGTGGATCATTTGAGAGGACGGCTCTAGACTCTGTGCCGACAGTAGATGATGTTTCTCCTTCCAGACTCAGCTCAGAGTTAATCACAGACAAAGGGTCAGGCGTGACAAGCGTGTGTGACCCGTGTGTGATCACTCTTTATCTGTGTGAGGCTGTAGGGCAGGTATTTATGGAGAGGTGACCTATGGCAGCTCACCTTTAGGAATGAAAAATAATGCTCCAACTCTGGTCCAGGTACAGTTTATGATCTGCTCAATAGGTCTAGACTTATGCTGCATTTACAAGGATCCTGCAAATGGTAGAAGGAGGATGTAGGCTGGACAAAAGAAAAAAAAGACATCACACATCTGCCAAACTATTTGATTAGTTATTATGTCAATGTGCCATATCTTCATACATACAGATCACACTGTACATACTGTCAGCTCACTCCACAGTGTGGCCTGTGCTTGTTTTGTTTCATTACAAAAGAAGAGAATTCTAGTGTTTTCTTCTCAATTTCTTCCTTGTTTTTTTTTGTCAGTGTATATTTTTTGTCAGTATATCAACACCACCACATAACCTCTATTTTTGTGAGACGTGCTAATGTTTAAGTCGTCACCAGAGACTCACGTGAGGCCGCCTCGCGACAAAGGAGCAGCTAATGACACGAGAGCTCGGCAGTAGCTGGTTAACTAACTTACCTCTGTATAATGTGCTTCTTACGGGGCCACTCGGGCCACGCGTGATGGATGGCCTTACAGGAGCCAGGTCAATTAGCCGAGCCGGGCTTCCCTCGGTGTCGGCAGCAGACAGCACCAGGAGAGCTCCCACCTCTGTCACTGCCCTGGTGTAATTAATCACTGGAGCAGGGCCACTTCACCTCACGCTCACAGCCAATACTCACTTTGGCCCCTATTACATCGAGGCTTTATCTAATCTGGGTAATTGTGAATATTATAACCATAAAAGGAGTAGACTGTGATAAAAACGCCCTTCCAGATATCAAGTCATATACAGCTCATATAGAAGTTATTAGTCTAGACGAAACAAATTAACACTCTTGAGCATGTTTGTAGCCTATATTTTCAAATATGATTAGACTAGTCTCATCAAAAGGTAATTTCTTTGGAACTGGCCACGTACAGAGCAAACATACAGCTTAGACAAACACATTCACATGTATGTGCAACAGAACACAAACCGTTAATAAAGTGACTTTAAAAGTTGCAGTTTTGAATCAAAAACATTCAAATATGTATCTCTAAACGTAATGTTTCTCTGAAATAAAAAAAAAGTAAAATAGCTTATCAATGGATATAGTATGCCCAACTCACCAAATAATTTTCTTTTAAGGGAAAACTTGTAACTTGTAACTTCTCACTCTCATTTTGAAAGTTCTTTGTCATGGGGTCAGTAGAATCATGTCTATCTCTCTGACACAGTCTCCTCGGCTGGACACAAACCTACTGTAACTTTCCTGTCCCGGGACGAGAACTCATCGTGAGAGATTACGGCTTAAACAGACGAAGCAGAAACAGGCCGATACACTGGACCCTACAAAGTTCTGTTTGGACTAAATACACAAAAATCACCTACTGTTTCAGAGACATGTCCTTTCTTCTATACTTGTCACTTGTCTCCACTTGATAACGATTAATGGCTAAAAGTTACACAGTTACCTTTTAAAATATACAAGATATACGTACTGTATATGAATACAAATACTGAATTTGCAGGTGAACACTACAATGTCTTCCAAAAAGTTCAATAGGGCTTTAATAGTTGCTTTAAAAGAGCAAAATCCACCATTTGTTCTACTTTTGTCATCTTTATTTTCCGTCAAATATTTCTTACATTGTTTTCCAAACAGTGGGCCGGCCAAATATTGTGCTTTGGTTGTTAAAAATCTTTTAATCCATTAAAATCTTGTCATGTCATGGGTCTGCGTTAACAACCTGCTCAGATAATTAACATATTCTACTTTTAAGCCAGTACTCTGCTTTTCTCTGCCACTCGAGTGACCTGGAAATGATTGTGTCATAATGTAGTGTTTTGATGTTTGCACAGGAGCAGTTATGTAACACATGATGCCCGTCGTGTGACGATGTTACTGTGCATATTCTAACCCTATTATTGGGCCTAATTTATGTTGTAGTTCTGGGGATGTGAGGTGAATGTGGCTGGGACAGAGACGTCACAACAGCGGTGTGGACAAAGCAGCCGGCTGACAGATGAGGTTTGTGTCTGGAGCGAGGAGGGGGCTGTGGGAGTGCACTGTAAAAAAATCTGTCAAAATCATAGTTTTAATAATATCACTTGAAAGTACAGGGACATTATAAAAACATTACAATCTAGGACATTAGGTAAACTAAAAATATAGTTAACATTTCAATATTGTGTTTTTTAAGATTTGTGATTTTTAAGTTACAATAAACAATTTTAATCTTTGTAAACAAGAGGAGCTGTGTGCATTTAGCAATTAAACTCAAAAAGCAGATCACAAAACATTCTGTTATACAGAACAAAAATTGAAATGGCAAATTTCCCATAAACAAGATGGTAAATTGCATCTGAGAGACAATGTGTGTGACGTCAGTGATGGGGTCATTTTTAGCTGGTCTTTTAAAGTGTTTAGGCAACAGCCTAACAGCTAAAGGCTATACATGCTACAGCTGAATACTTCCGACTATGTCCTGCTGGACTTGTACAGAACCACCACCAAATGGTGGAGCCAGAGTTATATTCAGGTGGTTTTAGGACCTGTGCTTCCTCATCAAAGACTGGTAAACGGAGATCTGCCTGAAGGCATTAGCATCAGCTAAATACTTTAGTAGAACTGAAACCCATGATTGTGTTAAAGCATTTTTATTTGTTTTATTTTTGTTGCCTTTAAGTGTGGATCTTTTTGATGACATCTCCTGTTTAAGCTGGTGAATGCAAAAGAAAAAAACATACTCTAAAGCTGATATGATGGAGAATTACACAGGAATAAAAATGTATTAATTAAATCGTGTCTTTCTCTAAAAGCTTAAAGTTCAAATGTCCGTACTGGGAGAACTGGTTCTTGTTGTTCTCACACAGCTTTTACACTATTGGCCACAACATGCCAAAGGCAATAGAGGAGCCAATTTGGTAAAAAAACGTTTAACAAGGGCTTAAAATAACAACCTAACGCAGAGCTAGCAGGAAGGAATAATGACTAGTGTAACAGAATGTTTTTTTAACAGCTAATGGTTTTCTTGAAATGTTATCCATAAAAACATAATAACTCTGTTATTTAAATGTGGGTGGGTAGTTTTTTGTTGGCATACGGTGACAAAAGTGTAGATTGCCATTCCAAACACTTTCTTTTTAAGCATGTGAACAGCTACAGAAGCCCTACAGGGACATGCTGTGAACCTTTTAGTTTATAAATGTCCCAAACCTTTAGCAAATATGTGAGCTAAAAAAAACAAACTAAAAAAATGTATCCTCTGTAGAGCTCACTGGGAAATTAATCGAACTAAAATGTCTCCTTCTACTGGTGCTTATTGGTGAAATCTAATTTTATTTTTAAGAGTGCAGAATAAGCTTATACATGCATGTCTGAGTTGTGTGTGTTTACATATGTGTGAGTGTGTCGGTGGGGCAGGAGGGGGTTCGGTCTCATGGGGCACCTCTGAGTCTGTCCCATCTGCCATCCTACTCTCCTCAG
Source organism: Perccottus glenii (assembly GCA_024416835.2). NCBI lineage: Eukaryota > Metazoa > Chordata > Actinopteri > Gobiiformes > Odontobutidae > Perccottus > Perccottus glenii. The sequence goes on along the minus strand of CM044556.2, from coordinate 31,107,213 downwards.
GCCCCAGGGAATGGCAGAAGGGCTGGGGGGATTCATTTTAGGAGAAAAAAGAACGAGGTCCGGTGCTCTAATGGCCACAATGCCCAGGTTTTACTGACAGGCCGGAGTTAAAGGACACCGGCTGGGGGTGTGGAAGCCAATCAGGCAATCTATTTGACAAAACAGCGGTCCCCTCCTGTCCAGCCTGGCTTCAGTTTGACTAATAAGCACGCACCCCTGAAATTATGCCTGAAATGAGAAAGGATGCAGGGATGAACTGTATTTTACACGAGAAGGCGTTAGGCACACACCCGGGGCTAATGTCAGCCTAATGCATGGCCATGCTGTGGCCGCAGGGCTAATTGGGTATATAAACACAAACACATCCCCTGAGAGGAGCGGGAAGGATGCAGTTTGTGCTATACACTGGACCTATTGTGACAAAACACTACAAACACCAATATATAATAATAGGTCCATAAAAACAAACAGATGAATATACTGTATGCAAAGTCGTGTTGAGTTTTGAAGAATGACATGTGATATTGGAATTTCTGCTTCATTCAGTCCTGGTCCAGTCTACTGTTAGGTCCTGGCTTGGTCTTGATTAGTCCTGGTTTAGTCCTGGTTTCGTGTCTTTAGATACAGTAGAGTTAGTATTTACAGAGTCGAACCAGCCCAAACGTAAGCCCTCGCTAAACAACAGCTGGAAGAGTCAAACGTTTTCTGAATTATTTGATTTTCATTGTTTGAGAACCACTATATTTCAACAGAATATGATTTACTGCTCTTATTGATAATTTTTTGAACATACAAATACACATAAAGGTATTACAAAGGTTCATTGTCTTGGTGGCAGGTCAGACTCAACTCCAAATCCAACCAATGAGCTGGAAAAATGCTAACGGTAGTTTATCAGAGTCTAAGGACATGGATGTATGAATAGACAAGGATCTTGAATAATTAATGAACACCATTGATTACCAATGGATGTTGCTCAATGGTGCATTGGCAAAAGTTTTTGGCTTCATCTGCTTTTGTCCATAGAGCAGATGTACTACGGCCCTAATTGCCAGCAGACTGCGTTTTATCTGCTGTTGCATTATAAATAAAGTATTGCGATCAGAAATTTCACAGTAAATCACATTTTTAAGTTAAAATAAACCATTTTGAACACCATTAGCTTTGGCAACAGAAGTTCAGAAGACCAAAATACATTTATATCAGCCAAAGAAACATTACCCGCCAAAAATAGCAAAGAGAGAAGGCGAAACAATGGTGATTTTAATAAAAACGTTATTTGAGTCCAATCAGTCGTACGAATGTCCACATTGTCAACAGGACACAGAAGGGTGGTACCTTTTCCAGATCTTATTATACATTAATGTCTGAACATTATCAAGCTATTATTTACTGAGTATATGCTTCTTTAGTCAACATCAAGTTTAACTGTGGCCTAAATAAATTTGTATTTCTTATAAAACGTGACCCAAATAAATCTAAATCAAATCTGATCTGTTTCCAGTCATTTTTAATTCCAGTGTAAACGCAGCCTCAATCATGTCTCAACATTAGAGGCACATTTGGATTCGGACAGAGGCTTCTCTCTGTTCATTTGTCCTAAACTTACAGATACGGACCAACGGTACCTGCAGTGGCCTGTAGGGGGCAGTGATGAGCTCTACTCAACCATTAAAGAGGCAGATGATGGCGGAGCTTTTTGATGAGGGACTGTGCGAGCTGGTCAGAAGTGTACAATGTGACTTCACCAGCAGCAAGTTGTTAAAAGCCCGTGCAGACTTTTGTTTGTTGTTTGTCTTTAGTCATTCACCAAACCAAGTATAAGTTTGGCAAAGTTTAGTAGAAGACCAAAAAGACAAACAGACACCTTCTTCCAATTACAAAGTCAATGGAGAGCTAGTTGTGGTCTAGTCTAGTTTTGTTTCTTTGGTCCAGTCCAGGTTTGGTTTTCCACCTGTGTCTGTTCCTCTCTTCCTGTTTGTCTCTGTCTGTGAATTGTCTGGGTGTGGTTCCTGCTCCTGGCCTGGCCGACACACCTGTTACCAATCACCTCATCTCTACTGCAGTTCGCTGCCAGATCATCAGTCATCCTCCATGGTGAACTCTTGCTCAGGCTATTTTTGTATTCTTGATTAGTATTTTTGTTTTTCTTACCTTTCTTCGTTTGCTCTTTGCTCCAGGTTTACTCCTGCCTACCTCCAGTCCTCCACCACCAGCCCACAGCCCCTGCCAGCCTCTGTACCTGCTTATATTTCGTTTTATGATTAAACTTACTTCACAACCAGTTTAGTCTCTGTGTCTGCCTTAAGGGGCCATTGGCTCACTCATTAAGACCCGACCTTACTCTTTATACAGATATTGCTCATGTTATTAATGCAGTATTGACAGAATTGTGACACACAGTGCAGCCCGATGAACACTGACACGTACTTGCTCCCATAAGGCCCCAGATTAGCTGCTCTCTGATTCAGTGTGATGTGAAACCATCAGGCGGCAGGTGGCACTTCATTCGCTCTTTATTCAAAGTGTGATCAAAAGACACTAAATGCCGTCAGAGCAGCAGCGACGACAGAACAATCAAGTGGAAGAGCAGCATATGGCTCCTTCAACGACAGAGAGAGGAACAGAGAGATGAACAGAGAGATGAACGAGGAAGAACGGCCAAAAGAGCTGACTTTAACTTGTCAAATTAACAGGATATCACAGACAGAGAGAAGGAGGAGGAGGTGGTTTGAGAAGAGGATGAAGACATCACAGACAAATGGTGATGTGCTGTTGAGGTCAGCTCAGTGGAGTCAGTTTATCTCACTGTCACTGAGGCTGCGTTCACACTGAGGCAAAGAGCTGAGTTTTTGGTATTTACTTAACTTGTACTCAAACAGATTTTAGAGTGAGCAGTGTTTCTAATAGAATAAAATGCTCATATTCATATAATTCTATTTATTTATTAATATGTATACTGTAGTAGATGCATTAATTAGTAGTGTAGTGGAGTCTGCATCTGGTAACTGCATCTGGTTTGACATTTAAAATAATAAATATTAATTAATTTACATTTGATGAAAAAAACTCCACTTTAGTTGTAAAAGTAATCAAAGATAAATCTGATGCCACAATGTTTAGAGTGGTGAACGCATTTAATAAGTAGTAGATTAGTATTAACTTAATATGTCGTGGCAAGGTCTTTTCTATCAGTCATTGCAAGCCTTTTTGTGTTGTTTTTTGTCTTTGCGTTACTATATTTGGTGCTACAGAGTGCTATGTCACACACTGTTAATAAATGCCACTCCGCTGTGCACCTGGTTAAGCTTTTTCCTAAAGTCATTAGCATTAGCTTTAACTGTTATGGCCTGAATTAAATCTGAATCTCTCATATTATCTGATCTAAACAAATCTCTTATGAAATTTCTGGTAATTTCTGAGTCCAGTGTAGACGCAGCCTTATGTCTCTGCACACATCATACAGATAGCATTCCACTGGGTGCTACCCTGCCCCCTCACTGCTCTGAGCACTATGTTAATGAAACAGTTGCTGTTTCCTGGCATAACATTAATTACCCGATCAAAACAGAGCGGCTAATTAACTGGCCTTCTTTACCAGTGCTAATTACATTAACAGAGAGGGCCATTTCAGGAGTGCAAAGACACAAGAGGGGAAAGAACGGCACCAAACAAAGGGCTCAAAACAAGAGAGTATAGTGCGGGCTTTAAGAGAAGAGACAGAGGAGGAGGTTCATGTGGTGGTGTGGTCCCCCAGGGGCCCGCTCCTCAGAGGGAAGCAGGCTTATTGGAGAGGAGAGAGCTGAGAGCGGCAGTGCTGTTGTTTATCTTTGACATGCTCTGCTCAGTCTTTAACGCTCGCATCACAATTAAGACGCTGCGCCTCATCAGCTATGTATACAAAGGAGTGTGGCAGGCTGCGCGCTCACAGGTGAGAGAACAGGCAAAAATAGATGCAGTATAATCTCCAGGAAATGTCTGCTGCTGCTGGAAGAACACACACAAGAAAGAAGAAATAAACCAGGGCTCGTTGTTTTGCATTGGTTTTATTTGGAGCACAAAATATAATTACAACTTGAGATATACAAATCACATTTGCACCATTTTGTACCGCTTCAAAGAAAGATGGCTTCAACATAAAACATATAATATTAAAATTGCCATTATATTTAAATAAATAAAACTAACCAAAGTCTAATAACAGAATTTCTCCAATGTCATCTACACAGTAACACCAAGAGTGTGAAATTAACACTCTGGGAGTTCAGTATGTTTAATGTTAAGATGACATTTTTAAATTGATGGCCAATGGCTTTTGACAGTGTAGGAGATCTGTTTAAAGTGTTGTTAATTGTTAAAATTACTCATTATGAAGTTATTCATACACTACAAGTCTGTCTGATGTCAGTACAAGTCCAAAAAAAAAACAATCAGTCGGATACTGCCACTAAAGATGTGTGTCTATTCTTGTTTGAAGCGAGAATGGAAAACCTTTGGAGAAAAAAATTAACCATTTTAAGACATTCAATTTGGAATTGAAATCATATTGAATTTCTCCTGGCGTTGTCGTTAGTTCATAGACTGCCCAACGACCACAAGGCTTCATGGTATTGGCTGTGTCCAAAACCACTATCACTATAAAGGGCTACACAGTGGACTATATCGGTTTTCAGTTGACATGATGCTGGAGAGACATTTGGATCCCAACACAAAATGGTAGTGAGCTAATGGAGGTGTTATAAGATGTTTTCCCCAATTTCCCCAGTAGATACTACAACTTTCAAATAGGTCAGACAATGTTGTGTTTACTTCTGTTGTTTTTATATATTCAGATTTAATGAATATGACAAACACGGGGTAGCTCAGTTGGTAATACACAAATAAGCAAAATACACCGGTTCAAATTTCAGATGTTTTTTTTTTACTCAATGCCCCCCGCTTTTCCACCTAGTGGAACTCAAAGCGCTTTTACATTAAGCTTCCATTCACCAGTGTTACAGCTGGAACACACCTGGAGGCAAGGTGGGTTATGTTCAGAAAAAACGATGCATCTTTCATTGAATACAGCCTCGAGGCAAATACAGCTGCATTTATTGAAACGCATCTTTTGTTTTTCTATATTGCAATAAATTGCAAATGCAATTAAATGTTCAGCCTTAGTCTATGGTCAATTTTAAATGTCCACCGTTTTCTCCCGCCTATGATTGCAATAAGCAACTTCCACTGAAAATCACTGGCTACCATGACTTATAAGTTCCATCCATAAGTGCAATATATTGACCAGGAAGTAGTTTTAAAAACAGCCCCATATCCACCAATCAAATTCTGGCTATTAATGGCTCTTGAATGCATTCAATTCTGGAAAATGTCTTTGTTTTTTCCTCAAATTCACTGGGTGAGTTCGTTTTTTTGATCTCTTTATAGATAATGGAAACACTCACATTATGGTTTTGATGGTGTCTATGTGTGTTCACCCACAAATCAAACACTGATCATTTTGCCGTGTAGCTTTGTGTTCCCTGTCTTCCCATCCTGAGACTGGTTTTGTGTTGACAGAAATCAGTGAATAAGAACTGCTTGATATGGTTTAACAGTCGCCTAATAAGCCCCTGTTTTTTCATGTTTGTGCTTCGAGTTACTGTACTGCATAGAGACTACACACCATTCCTACACTGAGCATTTAGAAATCCACATGTAAAACCATATTTGCAGCATACAATGAAATAACCAGAGCATTGATGTGACAGAGCATGCATTAAATCAAAAGGATAAAGCTAACCAAGGACAAAAAGCTTTTCTGTGGACATTTTATTACAATACAACGTGTCTTTATGGCCTCAACAAAAGAGAATAAATTATAATGACATTGTTGAGATACTTTAATTTCATACCAATTGGAAAATATTATAAAGAAAACATGTTTATATTATCACCTAAACTAACTATAATAATAATAAGTTAAATTGCTTCTTAAATAAATCAATATATGAATTTATTTTATTTTGACCTTGAAACAAAGAGTTTCCTTTTTAATACCTTAAAGAGCAGAACAAAAGAATTGTAGTAAAATGGCTATATTTTCTGGAATGTCTTCAAAAATTTCTACTACAACAAAAATCTCAGGCTAACTCACAGACAGTCTACACACATGCCGCCAAGTGTCCGCGCACGTAGCACCCTGCGTATGTCCGAGCCGCAGCATTAGCTCAAAGTTCCAACGGCGTTTAGCGCGACAACAGTGCAGTCCGTAAGTCTCTTGGCAAAGATAGCATCGGGGGGAAGACCAGCATTTGAAGGTAATCCACAGTCGTGTTTGTGAAGCTTGAGGTGAAAAAGTAACCCCTGTTTTTTCCAAATAGAGAAGAAGCACAGACGTTGGGTCCAGTCTGGTTCCGTTAGCCGCTAGCTATTAGCTGTTTACCGTTAACTAACATGTTTGTTTTTTTAAATAAGCTTGAGGTGAAATGTGGCTGGTTTTCCAAAATTATTTCTGGCAAAAATAGTACTCTTTTTCCCCGGTCTGATCCTGTTAGCTGTTAGCTGTTAGCCACTAGCTGCTTGCTGTTAGCCAACAAGCATTGTTCAGTTGTAAATGAAGTGGTCTCCTTTGCTTCTGGAGCTGTTGCTGCTCTTTGGACATGTTCATAGCCCATTCCTGTTAACCCCAAAAAAGGGCTTTAGAAGTGTTTAGGGCTCAGAGAGAAAAGTAACATATAGTTGCTAGCTTTCTATTCTCCGTTCTCCTTTCCCTCTTAGTGCCAAAGGGGGCTAAGTGAAGCAGCAGTCTGGGGTAGCTTTGTTACATCGGGGGAACAACCAGGCCCGTCATCGCTGGAGAGAAAAACATACAAAATCTATAATTCTACTCAGTCTGCTGATGAATTTTATGGTGCATCCAGCAACTCTTTCTTGTCCAGTCAAAGTGTTTGGAGGGGTTAGTAGAAGGAGGCCTAGACTGCATTGGTGAGTTCAGACAGGGGGGTCAGATAGTGAGTCGGATGGCTACCTCTGAAGCTGTTGCCCCCTGAGGCGGGGCAGGCCGGGGAGGGGGAGCCCTGGGGCCTGAGCACGGGGGCAAAAGCGCTCTTCTGTTTAGCAGCAGATGGGAAGGAGGAGAAGGGCAGGAGGGAGGACGAGGAGCTAGAGCTGCCCGGGATGGTCGGACTGGAGGGCATTACTGCGGGACAAAGACAACACACAAGGGTTAAGGCTGAGTATCACAAAGTGATTTTCTTCTACACCTCTAGGTGGGGTTCATGTTACAATAAGAGAAATTTATACCATTTGAGGACACCCTAATTGCCTAGCAAGTATACAGGTTTTGCCATTCATAGCTGCAAGATAGCTGCTTTACTAAACAACATGCACCACTCCCCGCATGCTGTTAGAACTACTTAATATATAAATAAAAGGTTTTAAAACGGCACTAGTTTCTGGAGTCCACTGCACAACAACAATCTACAATGTCACAGGAAGCACATTATATTAGCTAACATTCAGGGGGCGGTCCATGTTGTTCAGGTTTGTATTGTTACTATTTTATACATTATACGTATTGATAAATATAAACAAAAGTATTTATTTAAATATAGGTCATGGTTTAAAAATAATTTAAAGTTATTAATGAATCAGCTTTGACAGGGTTAAAATATTGTAGATATTTTTACTAAGTAACTTCCTTGTGTTCTTGTAATTTCTTTGCAACAAAATGAGAACAAAAAGAACTGCACTGCAACTTTTTAAAACCTAATAACCCAATGCAATAATTTTGGCTGCAACAATCACCAAGAGGCCATAGCATATATATAACTGCATAAAACTGAGCAGGAAAACTTACAGTAGGGGGAGCCTGTTGGGGATGCGCTGTTAAACCCTGGAGACCCTGGCACTCCGAGGCTGGTCATGGGAACTGTCCCGTATCCCCCGGTCATTCCTCCGCTGCTGCCATAGCCAGACTGCTGTGGGGTGGAGGCTGAGGGGTAGCCCCGCGGCGACAGGCTGCTGGAGTTACGGATGTACCCTATGGAGGACATTAAAGGTTAGGTCGAACTGAGCCATGTCGTTGAGTAATGAGGTGTACGACTTGTTCGGGTCTGTACCTTGGCTGCTCTGTCCTGGCTCTCCGATGCTGACTCCCAGCTGGGACGGGTACGAGCCTAGCCCCATGACGCTGCCGTGAGCCGGGGAGCTGGGCAGGGCCTGGAGCTGGCTGTGAGGACGGGGGACGCTGTAGAGGGCTTCTGCGATGTCCGCTGCACGCTTCAGCAACATGTCCTACGAGTGTATAAAAAATTACTATGTATGTTCTGATAATACTATTTTATCAATTATTCTCCTCTATGAAGTCCCACTACATGAAGCTATCCCATTTGAAGTATTTTTTTTATACAGCAGTCTGTTAGAGGTAGTTTATAAAAAGGACAGAAAGAACAGATTAACAGCAGGTTAAAGTGACAGAGAGGGGCCGGAGGACGTCTGAAATCCACACAGAACAGGACAGGACCTCCTTTTAATTTATATAATGCCTTTAATACTAAACAAATTGATGTTTCTTGTGTGTTATAGAAACAGTTGTTGCCCATTTAATGCCAAGAATCTGTAGAGTTGACATTAGCGCAATAACTTTGTAATAATGATAAAAAAAAACATTTTTATAGTGACACCAAAATATGTTGTAAATCATATGTGTATAATGCCTAAAAGCACAGATATCCCATACTAAATACCTATTACAGTTACGATTACAATTGAAAGACGGCTTTAGTGAAAATGTACCTGATTACTGTGTGGGTTTCCATATAAGGCCTCCACAAGATCAGCTGCCCTCTTTAAAAGAATTTCCTGTTGAGAAAAAAGTTATTACTTCCACATAATGTATATGCATGTTAAATGTGGCATTTAAGACATTTTTATCTAACACTGCATTGCAATGCCGTTTCAACACATTGAGTTTTTCTAAAGAACTTTCTTTTAAAAACTCAAAAGCCATGCTTAATGACTGTTGTACACTAGATCTATGGAAGCGTATGTAGTGCTCTCTTACCTTGGCTAGTTTCTCCGGATCACCAGGATGTCGGGGAACAACCTTCTGTAGACGCTGGAAGCCGTAGTCTATAGTTGGCTCATTCAAAGCTAAAATAGAAAATACATATAGCTTACAAAAACTAGTACAGAAAAATCTGGTTAGTGTTATTGCAAAGTCCACTCTTACCTGTGTAGATGAAGCGTCCTGGAGCTCCTTTACAAAACTGCTTAGACTTGTACGACAGTGTAACCTCAACAACCCCTGGGATGTGTCTTGGGGGCGTCTGGACTCGGATTGCGTGCGGTGTTATCAACTATGAGACAAAAGGAGGGAGAACACGTCATTTAAAGATTTCCTCACGCCGTGTAAATATTTATACCATGAAAGATTAATTATTGGTAGCCCACGCATAATTTATCAGTGGAACAACGGGAGAGGCCACATGCTATAACACTTGCTGGAAAAATCATCAGTTCTGGAAACATACCTCGCTCCACACCAGCATGCTGCCGAACACCACCTGAAGACCGTCAAAGAAGTTCTCCCCGATGACAATGACCATGGCCCCACCGGTGGTCCAGCCCTCGCTCGGACTGATGGCTTTGATACATGGGGTCGCTACAAAAGTAAGTAAGAATGTTAGTTCCTTTTGTAAATGGGTGAATAAAGTGGTTACAGCTGCACGACCCGCTGAATTATCACATCAAAAGTGCTATTTTTATGATGTGTAATTAATGTGTATATCAGTTTGGTTAATGGTCTTGGTAGTGACAGTGCTTGTGTTTGATATATCATGGTGATTATGATTGGACATTACACAACAGACTGGTGTAATTTGTCCCCATTACAATGTCTACTTTTGAATTACAAGAGAAATTATGAAGTTATGAAATCAAAAGCGTAAATGAGGTGTGACACAGTGACTATGGACTTGAATGTCTTGAGTTGTCCATAACTTTCTCATAGCTTAGGTTTTATCATACTCTGTAAATTTAAATTAGGTTGTAATGATACAATAAGCAGTTATGTTGACCAGCAAACTGCATTGTTGCTGTCGATTTGAAGTTAAAAGTGCATTATGTGAAATGTTACCATAAACCAGGGCTGTCTAAATCCTTTTGCAGGGCCACATTTGATGAAAAAAAAAACCTCAAGGGCCGAGATGGATTTTAGATGGATTTAAATAGAGTTTAGTTAGATTTGAAAGTTTTAGTTGGATTTGAACAGGTTTTAGTTACATTTAAAAAGGTTTAAGATGGATTTGACCAGGTTTGATCAGAAAGTGTATCTTGAACCTAATCGTATAAAGCTATTACTAAACTGTTGGGGCCATAAACAATAAACTTTATCTCTGAAGATGAGGGCCACATAAACTCTCACATTGTGCCATGTTTGGCCTCCGGACCGGACTTTTGAACATGTCTGCAGTAAACAGCTGAACAAAATGGAACGCATGAATAGTCAATAATCAGCTAAGCTTTCTTGGATAAATAAACATTTAAAGCTTAATAAAACATTTAAAGTTTAATAAAACCCAGCGGAACAACTGCCCAGAGGACAATGCTGTGGTAACAACCAAGCCTCTCCCATGGAACCTCTAAAATGGTCCTTGTGTAAGGGCGCCGCCATACGGTGATTTTACAGCGAAATACAATGATATACCTCCGTCCACCAGAGGGCAGGCTCCAAAAGCGGAAATATAAGGAGAAACCCAATGGCGACTTTACAAGTATAAAAGTCCTGTTTACAACCTGGTACAAAAGATGGCTCCGGTCTCTAGAGCTAAGTTTTTACTAATAATAAATACATTTTTGAATAATATGTCCGTTTATGCTATCTAAAAACTATTCTTTTACTATGGAGTAAAAGCCGAAAAGCCCGGATGTAACTGCCATTTTATTGCCCATTCGTAATGACAATATTGGTGAATAGGGGACCAATGGGCGGATAACATCCATATTTATTTACAATCTATGGTAACAACATTAAATGTCCTGACAGAAAAAACTTTAAATGCACTTTCAGCTTCCTACTAACATCACTACTGCAGCATTTTAAGCATTGCAAAAAAAACAACTTGTGCCGTAGTTTGGACGAGACTTTTGAAAAGAGATGACATACAATCTTATGAGATCGCCTAAGAATAATATCATAGTGACACTAATGTTGTAGTGTCAGCGTCTTACCATATTCTATGGGGTTCTCTGCGCTCTCGCCTGGCTCTAGTCTGCGAGCCCGGCGGCCATGTTTGGAGTTGTTGTGGACGAACATGTTGTCAGACACAGCCAGGACGTGTCCATCGACGCTCACCGTGCTGGACAGGACCACCTGAGAGGAGAACACAAGCCAAAGAGGAGAAGATACATGAGTCCATTGGCCACCATCTCATCTTTCAGACTCCCTCAGCTCTCGTCTGTTTCAGCCACAGGTGATAGTAATAACTCTCAATAATAACACAACAGCACTGCTCTTCATAATGCATGCTGGTGATGACACTGCCCTCCATCAGGGGTCCATATGGCCTCGGCAGGACTTTTGATTCATGCAGCTGGCTCGTCCCTGTCTACAGCACCCCACATATGGATCCTTTCTATCTTGTTTTAGCCGGCCGTTAAAATACTACATGATATATAGAGGACCTAATTTGATTTTCTGGCCACAGCATATGTGTATCCCTCACCACATCTGCTTCACGAGACATATGTAGAATTAACGAGAGTGCACTTTTTCACTGCGAGTGTTGACAGACTGTATTTGTCCAAGGGATAATGAATTGTAAATGTGTGTCATTTTTTTATAGCATTTGCACAATGCATCGCAAATCTTTCACAATTTCATTATACGCTTAATCTGTACTACTGTTATGGACATCCACGTGCACGTAATATTCTGTTGTTACATGTGAAGACGGCCTTAGATTAAGAGGGTACGGTAAAGCGCCTTGAGTGCCTAGTAGGTGTAAAAAAATCTATGCCATTTTCCATTGCACTCTTGGCAGCTGAAAATGCCAAAATCTTTGAAATTAGGGCAGACTCCACTGGCTCAACTAATTTTAACATTATCCAGTTCCCCTTGAACTTACAAAATAAGTTTTTCTAAAGCAAGTTACCGTGGCAGTTGGAGGACAAGCCCTGTGTACTCAAAAGATCATGACCAACGAATTACACAAGTTGGAGCTTATTTTTGGCCCATTTTTGGTGGTGTTATTTGGGCTACTGCTTTGATTAGCTTTTCAGCCTCCACGGGTGGTCTCATCCTTCGAGCTCGAGTCCTCTACCAGAGTCCTGGGAGCTTGAGGGTTCTGCGCAATATACATATATATATATATATATATATATATATATATATTAATTTTGTTGACAAATAATTTTCGGACACATTTGACATTTGACAACTCGGCAAACAACCATGCGGAGCTGACATTATCGGGAAGAACACAACACACCTGAAGCAACATTTGCAGGCAAGCCATCCCGACATTCAAAGGTAAGCTCAAGTGTGTTAAGACTTCGATAACGTTCTATTGCTTTGTTTGTGAACATGTATAAACATAACACTACATTGTCCGGTTAAGTTAATGTTACAATAATTTTTATTATTATAATTGTTTATATTGTTTATAGTTACTGGGTGCTCATAGTTCTCTACAGGTCATGTCATGGAGTAGACATAACTAGAGACATGGCTTGCCTGGGGACTTCTGCACCTGGAGCTGGGGCCTTGGGGAGGGTGTATGAGAGATACACCTCCCTCTAACAGCCCCCACTGCATTGATATAAAATCTCATGTTTTGTTTACTTCTTTAAGCAAACTCACTTCTGTACCTTTGATACGTGTCTTTGCTTCATTCTTCCAAGAATAAAACCTGGCCTTTCGCTTTTTATAATATAATCTGTCTCCGTGTCTCTCTGGATAATATAAGGATATAGAATTCTTATAACAGTTAATTTGATGAAACTACCACTAACCTGTTCTGGCTATTCAAGAAGAAATCATTACTTCAGAAAAAACTAAACAAAAAAAAAACTGAAAAATAAATGCATTACCCTTTATATTTTAGTTGACTAAATTTATTGTAGATATAGTAAAGACTAGACTAAATTCTTATGATATGTAGTCGACTAAAACTAGGCTAAAACTAATAAGGATGAGATGACTAAATTATGACTAAAACTAAATTGCATTTTAGTTTGCCAGACATACCACTACCTTCTTGCTGTGAAGCTGTAGCGCTAACTACTATTTTGCACTGTTCTATACTAGAAGAGTCTTAGAATACTTGGAAAACAAATACGTACATAGGTAAGAGTACTGTCGGTACTGAAATTTTTATTTATTATTTGTCGGTACTGTTGAATGAAAACAGTAGAAGAAGAGAATAGTTTTTGTTTTTTTCTCAGCTTTCCAAACTTCAAACAGAAAACTTTAGAGAACTACACTTGTTTTCTTCAGGTTTAGGAACTTCTATGTCACAAGTTTAGCCCTGTAAGGTGGACAGTAAATGCAAGAGTTATGTTCACACAAGAACACAAATAGACACTGACTCTGTTTGAAAGTAGAAATAGCAGATAAGAGGCTTGGACTTTCTTTTGTCTATTCATCTAAAAATGTGCATTAAACGTCACTTTGGTGAAAATAGGACTAAAGCAATGCAAGAGGATCTTCTATAGAGCTAAGGCCTTGTATCTGAGACATAAAAACACATGGGAATCATTTGCAGGTGAGGAAACATTTGAAAGAACAGGAGTAAAAGGCATTTGTGCTATAGGTGGAAGAAGCTAAAGGAAAATAACTGTAAATTATCGATCCGCACACTCTTGTCGGCCTCTGATCACCTTTTAACCCTCAGACCTCAGAGTGTGGGAGTCTCCGTCTGCTCATAACTCCTCAGCAGGGCTCACGTTGCAGGAGTTCAAGCAAACACGGAATAAAGCAGGAGAACGGCAGGCAGGGAGCGGTGTTGGTGCTGAAAGACGCCAGAGGAAGTGAGGCGGGAGCGTCCCCAGTGACCACTTCCTGGGTCACGAAGCACGACCCCTCCATCTGGAACCAATCACTCAATTCCTGACAACTTCCTGAAACACCTCGACCCGTTTCCTGCTCCCACAGACGCACAACGACTCGCAACGGTTTGTCTTTCCAGCTCTCAAACTGCGTATTGATTTTTAACTTTTACCTTTCACTCCCTCCGCTAAGTCTGAGAGATACATATCAGGGCCTCACAGCAGCGCAACAACAAGTAATAGTGGAAATAATTCTCCCAAAACTTCCCTACAATGCAAAAATTTGTATTCCTGCTTTTTGCTAATTATCATTATGCCTTTCACTGTCTATCAAACAATAGACAACTAACCCAATCTTTTCACAATTGTGTTCTGCTATTTGTTTTTCTTGTTTCATTTGTTTTTGTGCATTACCCTTTATTGTTGTGCTTTGTGATTTGTTGTTGTGACTTGCCCTTTAGGGTCATGACCTAACATAACGTCATAACCCAACCAACATGTACTACACTATTACAAACAAACACATCCTTCACAGCTGTCATATAGCACACCCTTATTTCCATTTGCTGATTAATACCAGAGTAGTAACAAAACAATAAATTCCCTTTTCTGGAGACCCCATGGCTGCCAAAGTCTAAAAATCTATGACTATAAGTCAATGGGGAGCCTTCCTTCATGCTCATGGTGTCATTTTTAAACCGTGTTTAAAGCTTACATTTAATACCAAGAAAAACATTTTTGTAAAGAAAATATCACCTTGTTGCAAAATATTTTGATTTTGTCATCCATTTATTTTTTGGGGACTTACTTACACTTTACATTGTAGTAGTTGTCAAAGTAAACAAACAGAAAATGTGTGTTTTTTTCTGGAGTGATACATGGAGGACAATGCTTATGTTAGAATTTAGAATGCAACTGGAAAAAGGAATAAGTCTGAATGTATAAGGGTCATTCAAAAGGCATATTGCATATTTAAGTCAGTCTATAGAATCTCATGAATTCCTATTTCTGTGAGCCAGAAAAAGTAAAATAGTCCTGACTGGGAATTTCTTTTTCTTTTTATGATTTGCTTCACATATTCAGCACACATTCACATATTTTATATCTGCTCGTACCTGAAACCTCCTCATGTCCCTGGGGTTTCCCGCCGTCTTCAGACAATTCTGGTTACACTTCAGGAAGAACTTCAAGAAAAACCTGCCGAGGTAAACAAAAGGACACGCAAAATTACATGAAAGAACGTCAGAGATATTAGTATGTGTATCTATGGCTCACATCAATCCTTGCTGTTTAGTTGAAAGTTATTACTCTTTATATCAAACGATGAGAACGTGAAGCATGGTGCGTTTCAAAGTGGAAGTGGAGACACTGATGTGTATGCCTCAGACTCAAGGGACAGTGGTATCCCGCAATGCTGTATTTGAACCGCCACAAGGGACCCAACGAAGAGACAACTACAGAGGAAGTGCAAGGAAGAGGTGTCGAGAGGACGTACGGCGATATAGCCACAGAGCCGGTACGGACATGAATTTTACTTTTCAGGCAGATGTGTCTCATTATGTATGTGCGGCAAGTCCGGAGGGTGATAGACTGTGATAGCCAACCAAAGGCAGAGCGCACAGAAAGGTGGAATAAATAGGAAAAGAGAAGAGAAAAAGAAAGAGAATGAGTGGGGAAAAGAGAGACTCCCAAATCCCAGGTGGACGGCGTTTCAGCAACACGGCCCGCTACCATGGCAACCGAGCTCTGCCGCAATCCCAAAGTCCCCGTGCTCAGAGGAGGAGAAGAAGAAGAGAAGAAGGAAACAACAAGAACACATTCCAGCACTGGCTGGGCAACGTGAGAGAACCGGACCCAGACTGTGTAGAGCTGAAGTATATAGAACTGATGAAAGGGAAATCATCAGGAATAACTATGATTTTGATGCTGTATAATCACATCAACTAACATTCTTTGCATTTGTCTAGGCAGAAAATAAGACCTTTAAAGCCCCATAGAACCCAGTTGTGGTTTTTTTACTTCATGTTTCTGCAACCACAGATGCCACATTGTCTTTGTTGCACGGTTAATATTATATGAAAGTGCAAATGACATGTTTTTTTTCTGTGATCTCTTTTATAAATGAACTTTAGATTATTATATATATTTTCTATAATTAGGTACCCTGATTTATCTGAATTTTAGAATGGATGGTGACAGAATATCTGCCAATAAAAAGAATCATAACTGAAATTGGCATTCTATCAAGTACACAGTGTGTTTTCCCTGTTCACATTGAATCATATACTGTATGTATGTATACAGTATGTGCCCAAAAAGGACGAACTGAGCACTGCAGGAGGAGACGCCCATTTAGAGCCTAAGAACAATTACCATCAGACCAATCTCTACTACTTTTGTTGCCATAGATTTTCACATGTTTAGATTGTTGTATGTAAAATAATGTATTGGATTATAGATGCTCAGGTTGAAAGAATAGATGAGTTTTTAGTAAATAAGTAAAAAAAGTAAAAAAATTAAACCTGGACACTTTTCAAAACATGGTATGTGCCTCCAAAAATAACTCTCTTTTTGTTGTGTAGAACTTTTGTTCCAATAGAAAGGTTAGTGAACATCTTTCCATTTTTTTAAAATATATTTTTCTTTAATTTGTTGATTTAAACTGTGTATAATGTAAACTATAGAGAAGCTGTTAGTGGCTTAACAGGTAAAGCTCCCTTATTGATATCTCCATTTTCATTTACTTATTCAGCAAGTAAAGGAAAGCTACTTTTGAATGTTTGACTAGAAGTAGAATAATCTCAGATACAACATACTTTCAATCTACTCTGCTCTCTTTACTCCCCCTACTGGTGATGACTTCTTCAATTCTTTATCATAAACAACATTCCAGTTCTAACTAATCTGACCAGAAAACGGAAAATATTCTGCAGCGTTTTAGGCCAATATAGTTTGCTCCAATCCCACCCACACTGTCCTCTGAGCAGATATAAGTCATGTTAATGTAGAGCAGTTGTTTGGAGAGGAACATCATTTTGGCCCTTACAGTCCTGCCTCATTCTCTCATCTCTCACTGTTCTAGGGCTTGGTCCAGAAAGTCCCCTGTTAGCTAGACCTGGCCTCAAACCTATCTCACATTCAGCAGTGTTTCCTGATATGAGCTATTTCCACTGAGGACATTCAATATTGTTGTTGGCAGATGGTGACGATCATTTATCAGCGAGGACTCAGACCTCCAACCTCGGACTAATATTACACTTCCTCAACTGTTTCAGACTTCTTCATATTGTGACTGGAAAGACAAATCTAAGTCATTATTTTTTTTACCTTGTGGGTGTATCTGTTCTGTGCATTTCTTGGGATTTGGGAAACTCATGGTGTGTGAGATATGATAAATACTGTAAATGGTATATGAAGCAAACTTTTCAAGCATAAATGCATTTCAATTATATAGAATAAAAAAGAGAGTACATCCTTGTTTGTAGTGTTGCAACTGGCTGGAGGTCTAACTGTTGTAATAAACAGTAAAAGAAAATAATTTCTGGTTCAGGGACTGGAGACATATTGTACAGGGTTAACGTTAACATTGTGTATATACAGTACATTATGGTGAGGTGCATTCTTTGTTTGATGCTGTTGTTGGGAATATATTTAATCTTTATTATTTTGGATCCTGTCCAAAATTTAGGGGGAAATCTTACTAAAACATAACACAACGCCCACGTTTCTAAGAATTATGCCACTGGGACGGTGCTAAAAATCTTCAATATGTGCCCTTGTATATGGATATCATACACTAATGATAGATGTGAAGGTGAATATGTAAACTTGGTTCCAACTTCTACAACTTTAGCACAAACTGATGAAGTTGTCAGAAGGAACAATACTTTTTTCTTACTTTTTACTTTTTTTCGTTTCTCCTCTTATTGGTCCTCCTATTGCATCCTAGGTGTCAGATCACCCTGTCAGATCAATCCTGGAGAAGGTGTCAGACAATACTCTCCTTACTGTCTGATAAAACATCTTCAGCAGGCTACAAGACACGTCACAACACCATCCTCTTCTGAGGAAGGCTACAGGAAGTAGCCGAAACTAGTAAAGCCGGTAAACAAAACACTTGCTCCTGTCTGATCAAAAGTAAAGTATCCCTGATAAATGGTAAAGATCTATATTCATCACCTTTCAATCAAACGAATAACAGTAAAGTTGACACAACACTAAAACTTTTTCCTTCTTCAGCAGATGTCTTAAATTTACAGCTCAAGTGTAAAATGTTCAACAATCAACAAATATAAGTTTCACTAAGTTTGAGGCTATGAAATTTTACATTGAAATTGAAAAGTTAAACTATAAGATGAACCACAATTATTGATCATGGAATAAGTTTCTATGAAACATTTTGACCGAACACTACTTTTCTACAGTATACAGTTTTTTTAAAAAGTTCCTTATGCTTGATGTGTTGGTGTCTGTCGTGTCCAGTTCCTCTTTCCACTAACATAAAGTCCATTTTGTAAAAGTGACCAAATCAAACACTGGTTCATTGTGACCACAGGAGAATATTTCACTGAAAATGGTATGCTGTCATTTTCCAACTTGTTTGCGGAGCACTTAGCGTTATCAGCGCCGCAGTCATCGCTCATTTGACTGAGTGACATGATAAAAGTGTGCGTCGGGTTCTGCGTCACAGGCCTAATTGAGAACTTGTCCACTTCCATCTAAGGATTGGAGGGTTCTTGACCTTGTTTGTTGACTTCCTCATCATCCTCTGTTTGGATGACACCAGATGCCTCTCTCACACACACACACACACACACACACACACACACACACACACAGCACCTTTACCAAAAAACCCATTGAGTCAACTTTTCACCCCCTCGGTTTCGGACGCACACAGCTGCAAACGCTGAAAATTAAAGCGAGACATTGACGCATACATTAGCATGCATTAGCCGCATCCCCCTGCCCACTTAACATGCAAATCTCCCAGCCCCGTCGCCTCGCACCTTCTGCCACACATTCATTTGCTGAATTATAATTAGACTAATCTTGCATAATTAATAAGAAGTTGAGGACCCTCTGTTTTTTATCCCCCACCGCAATTGTGCTCGCCAAAGTTTAATATTGCCTATGTTTGTTTTTGTTTTGGTAATGTAATACGCCCACGTGCCTCTGTTTTTTTTTTTTTTTTCCACTGAGGAGGGATGCGTGGAACATGCAAAGAATGGGGTGAGATTCATGTCACAGTTTTAATAGAAAGGAAAAGAACCGGTTTTGTGTAGTTGTGTGTATTTACAATGTATTTGCTTTAATCGATGAACAATGAGAGCAAAGAGAGCTAAGAGGAGGGATGTGTAACGCTAGTGAAGGCAAAACTTTGGGTCAGAATAAGTAGAATTTTATATCAACTGAGGTTTGAAAACAAAGAAGCCAAGGGTTTTTTTTCTAATAATTTAAATATATGATATAATGAATAATGCAAGTTGGAGGTATGAAAGGACAACAACTGTTGAACAGAAGGCCATAACCCAATAAGAATTTGTTGGAAACAGACTAAAATAAATTGTTCTTTGGAATTTAGTCTGTTTCTCTCTCATTGGTTTATGGCCTTTTCTTGCTCATCCAGTGTTAAAAATGACAAGTGACAACTTCATTTTGACAAAAACTCAAATTAGAATTTGGTTTAGTTCATTTTTATCAATATCCACTTTGGTAAAAACTTCTGGTAAAGCTGATGTCCAGGCTATGACCACAGTAGTGTGTAGTAGTACGGCCATGCTTGGAATAAATCCAAATTTATTACACCTCCAGTTTGGGCAAAAAATATTGTACAGAATATTGAACAGAAAAGTTGCCATGTTTTAGACACTTTAACTTTGATTACAGTGGATTTTCAACAGTTTGTCATGCTTTAGAGATATCTTTATTGATTGAGTGAATTCTTACCTAAATTCTATCTACTTTCTGAATCTAGGAGCCTTGAGCTGTAGATCCAAGCAATGATACAAGAGCCCTGTAGAGTAAAGGCAATAGTTTCAGGTTGTGTCATGGCTTTCTAAACTCCAAAAAAAAAACACTGTAGAGAGCGGCACTCTTTTTCTACATTTGAGGGAAATGCTCTTTAATGGTTCCGGATGCCTCCTGGACGCCTCCATGGGGAGGTGTCCCAGGCGCGTCCCACCAGGAGGAGGCCCAAAGAAAGACCTAGGACATGCTGGAGGGACTATATCTCTCGGCTGGCCTGGGAACGCCTCAGTGTTCTCCCGGAATAGCTGGAGGAGGTGTCTAGGGAGAGGAAAGTCTGGGCGTCTCTGATTAGACTTAGACGACCCGGATAACAAAAGAAGATGGATGGTTCTTTAATGGAACAAGTTCTTCTTGTGATTAGCTCAACAAATGATGCAGTGACCAATTAAACAACAACTGTAAAAAGGCCTTATGTTTTCCGTTTTAAGTTTTTCTGATAAGTTTTTCTTGTTTTTTCACTTTATTTTGTATTTAATATGGTTCCACTCTGTTCGTCTAACAAAGAAGCAACCAAAGTGAAACATTTCAAATTGAAACTTTCATAGCATTTTTACAAGTCTTTTTATTTAAATACTCTTCTTGGATGTGTATCATTTTTAGAAATTTTGAGATCAGTACCTGGCCAATCAGTAGGCAATTAGCAAGAGAATATAGCATAGCTTAGCCAATTCTTCTTAAAAGAGGAGGCTCTGATCTTACTGATAGTGTTTGTGGTAATTAAACCAGAAATACCAAATACATTCTAATTAAATTGCTTTATGTGAAGTTTATTTATTTGAGGTTTGTAGGAAATGGAGCTTTAGTTTTTCTTTCAGTCAAAACTAATACCTACTTTCTCTTCTCTCCACAGTAGTATTATAAATACTTTGTGCCCAGTTTAACACCATATGTCAGCTCAAACCTCGTCCAGCATGTGCCCCTCCACAGACACACTTCAAACAGGAAACACAAACAAAACCGAGACCCCGACCCTAAACCTGGATCAGTTTCCACAGAGTCACCGCAGGGAGCCGGCTTTTTCTTTTCTGTCCACACTTCTACATCTCTGTCAAGGCCTCCTCCCATCGCCTTTGTCTACATCTGCTCCGCTTCCCAAGACTAAACACAGGCACTGGCAGCGGTACGCTCCAGTCCAGCCTGTTCACTGAGCAACCAGCAAGTCATGGGACAAGTTAATAGACAGACCAATATGTCACCAAGTCAGCACAACATATGAATCTGAAAAGACAAGGCAATAATGTTATGGCCATAGTTTACAGGATACAACGACAGCACAGCCTTCTTTGAGACTTATAACTGCTTGAGTGTTTGTTAGTAACAAAGTAAGAATAGAAAGATCTTCCTTACTAAATATTGTTTCTACTATTGGTAACTCATGTCTGAAGAGGAATTCTCCTCATAAAGTTTACAGAAGTAACAAATGTTTTAATTATTTGAATTTTTTTGTGGAAGTCTTTAACAGAGATGAGTAAGTAGTGCAACTAAGTCTGCCTTTAACTTATAAAGTGTACACACAAATCCATACTACAGCAAACATTTATCTGTAAACTTCGAACATATGCTCTGATTCAAACAGCTCTTATCAACTTTTATCCAAAATCAGAATTGTCACGTAATGAGACTACTTTGAGCTTAGATATTTCTACTTTTGTTTCCTATAGTTAACTCAGGAATAATTATAAACTGTCTCCATAAAGTGGACTCCATGTGATTTCCAAGTAGCAGTTCTTAATGTAATGGTCTTAAAGAAATACAGCAGACCAACACATTTGTCTTTTACAGAATACACAATACAGTTGGACAGCAAAATATATCAGCAAACGCAATTTTTTTTCAAATATTGTCAAGCCCTACATAACAGTTGAAATTCGGTAAATTAGTAATTTGAATCAATAGAAAACCTTCCCATTGTAAGTATATGGCACACAGTGTGTTTTATTGCAGCGATTAAACTTACGATCAGTGTTTACTGTTTATCTGTACATTTGATTGTACCGTTGCATTTATGGTTTGTTTGTGTTTACTGTTGATTTAAAAATCATTGTTTACAAATGTTTTGGTGGATTATGGGAGATCTAAATATTTCTTTGCTTAACTGTTACTGTGGGATGCAATAGTTTAGTGCTTTGACTGTCTATGACTCCTCTGAGGCATCTGTTACATCTGAGGCTGACACACTTTTGCTTTACACATGGCCTTAATCATGAAGCTCAGACTTGAGCAACAGAACGCCACTCTGGACAAACCTCCACAGGTTTTATCAGCAATAATCATCAGCCTTTTTCACATCCACATAAAACACTTCAGCCCTGCTTTACTGCAAACTGTTGGATAAATATGGAAACAATGCATTCTCACCCACGTCTCACATTTACAGAGACCTGAAATTTAAATGTTTAATGTGAAAATATACCAGAAACGTTCTTACTTTTTCACTTGTAATGATTTGTAAGCCTGAGTCAGTTTAGGTTGAAGGTATAGTAACAGTTACGTTTGTTCTGTGAGTTCAAAAAGGGAAAAAAGCAACAAAAAAGCCAGCTTTCTATGAACTATTATGATGCAAATGAACTTTGAGCAACTCTAATTTAATTAAGTTTAATTAAAAAACAAATTAGCTTCTATTTCACATTGGAAAAAGATTTTCACAGATTCACAGTTTTGTGCTAATTTTAGTGTTGCTATATAATATTTCTGATGTGATACTTTTTTTTTAAGTTAGAACTGAATGCTATTGGACTATGGCTGTATTTTTTGTTTTAAATCACATATAAGCTTAAAAATAGACAGAAAATCTAAAGCTAAAATGGAAACACTGCAGTCCTTATTTTAGGTTGAGAACTCTGGAGTTGTATCATAAACTAAAAGATTTTAACTTCAGCCCCATTAATTCAATTCTAAAAAGGCAAATGGAGAATATTGTCCTTCTTTAGTGCCATTATGACATAAAGACACTTTAAGTTTGAATATACTGTAGGTCAAACAAAAAGCATAAAAAATGTTAATTCCACCATGTTTTCCTTTAGAATTAGAGAAAAGAGCAGTCGGAGAAGTGACGGTTGACATCCTGTATTCAGATCCATCACTCATCGGACCCCCTCCGTCCCCCTCCCAACGCTGACAAAACAAAACAGTGTCCTGATGCAGCACCGGTGAGGGCTGGGGGAGGAGGAGGAGGAGGGGGGGGATTAGGAAAGCAGATGTGGAGCATTAAAACATACTGACATGCTCCTTTGCCACACTCACACAGCACTAAGTCATACAGCAGACCCACGTGCACGCTCACACAAACACAGGAGCGTGCACGAGGACAGGCGTGTGTGTTACTATACATATTAGGAAATTCTTCAAACCAGTGTCTGTCTGAATATTGCACATTCTTAAATAAAACATGCTAAGTCGTGTAAGAATATGTATTATATGTACATCCACTGTTAGGCCTACGTCAACTGAGCTGTAATGTCTTTGTACAAGTAACAAGAATAGAAGTACAGCCCTTTTCTACGTCCCATTATAGACCAAAATAAATGAGCTAAAGACTTAGCATAAACAGCAGTTCCACAACAATACAACAGCATGTGGATTTTACTTTATCACGTTTGTTTTGTTGACTGACATCTTAACAAGTGGTGCTGGGTAAATGTTTGAGGAGAACTGTGGGAGAACTGTGGGACATGGCAAAGGCTGAGTCCAGCTCAAGTCCGACTAAGCTGCATTATAGTAGCTTAACTTACAACAGCATTATCTATAAAAGGACAATGCTGAGTTGAATTATTTCACAATGTGCATAAGTATATTGATGTGAGTCCAATTAATGTCTGGACAAGAGGCAGGGGGAGGTCGGGCCGGCCTGTTTTGTTTTCCTCCTTGGGGAGAGCTGTGTTTGGGGGGAGTCTGAGGGAAGGTATTGGAGGGGGCAGTAATAAATACCCCCCAACTCGGTCCCCCCTGGCAGACTGTGGAGCTAGACTGGTCACCGAGGTTAACACCCGGGGCACATGACCTCTGACACTGCTAATGGGGCACAGAGAAGCCTCGCCGAACTGATACAACCTCTGTCGCATACCAGCACAGGACCTTTCACACCAGGGACCCCCGGACCCCCCCTTCCGCTCTGAAAACATACAGCCGTCTCTGTGGCATCGGGCTCAACACTCGTCTGTCAGCAGCTCGTTTCAAAAACAGTCACATTTCATCAGTTATTTATGTCACTTTATGTAAATAATGATAACAGCAGTCTGAATGACAAGTGCTGCAGGTCCAACACCAACCCAGTGCCACTTTTAGGTCTATCCACAGACAAGACAAGAAACAAAACTGCTAATGGTCAGTACAAATGCTCTATTAAATACACTTCCACTGTTTTTTCACGAAGATCCACTAATGCTGAGTGACCAGTAAAAATTATACTATCTTCATAACAGTGTGTGTTATGGACCCTTTATTGCTTGTTGTGTCACATGACTATGTTCTCTTTTCTGCAATTATCTGTCACAGTTCTATATCAAACATTCAAAAAACACAAAAAGACGTGAAAAATAATGAAATGATGTCAATAATTGCCTTTTCTTTCAATAAAAATGGGGCAAAAGCCATGTTCTGAAGCGTATGGCATTAACAACCAGACAAGAAAATGCCTCAACGTTTTAATAAATTGCAAATATTTTAGTTCCTAAATGATGCAGCTCAAATATTTCATTATAACGGTTCTCAGTATTTTGAAATATTTTTTCCCCAAGAGAAGTTATAGTAATTCATAGACTTTTATTTTATTCTTTTTTTCTAAGACCTGGGTCCACTTTTGTAACAATCCAAAGCCGACATTAAAAGATGAGATAAAAATGTAGTCTGTAAATAAAAATATATAAACAAGCATTTTTTTCTCAATATGAAAATGGCCTTAGGGGGTTAAATGCAAAAATTGTGCAAAAATGGATAACCCAGACATACTGTAGATAGTTAATGTTTGTCTTCAGTAAACCTTGTGTCTGGCCAAAAAATATTTGTATTAACAACAATAATCAACTGTTAGATTTACTGCATAGATATTTGGACTTTGCGTCATAGGGTCATGTGACTAACCTGTCTTGAGGTAAGTGAGCATTGTGGTAGTAACTATAAACTGTCCTGTCTGCCCCTGTGGCCCCCACAAGCTGCCTCCACCAGCCCCTAAACCTGAGAACTGTGACAAACCCCAACATTTAACCCTCTGCTGCTGATTTATAGAAGTGGCTAGTGCTATAAACCCTTCAGCTCACCACCACTAAAGCCAAGACGGGACACACAAGAGGGGCTCAACTCTTTCAACAAGACTTACCAACTTATATTATCCATCTATATAAATCTAGATATTTTAAGTCCGAGTGCACACAAAGCCAGGCCACATGGGACAATGGTGTGGTTAGCTGCCAACTGGATGGATATGGATGGATATTCAAGAGTCAAAAGAAAATGAATTCACAACCAGGACGAGGGAATAGCAGTCCCATCAGTGGCCTGACCTCTCCCAGCATGCTCGGCTCGTCCTGAGGGATGGACATTCAAAGAATATACTCCAATGACTCTCAGACAAAGCCACAAAGCTGCCAGAGAATACATTCTAATCTACACTGGGATTTTAAAGTGGCCCTTTTCTGCTCATTTATCATTGTTATATTAGAAATGTCTAGAGTAAGTGTCTGTGTCTTTAAGCCCCTCCCTGTCTTGTTTTAAGTGAAGTCTACTGTGATTGGTTGGTCAAATTAACAACTATTAGAAAAATATATGTCTAAAAGTACCATAGTTTATTAACAAGCTTCCCCTGGGTATTAGGTCCTCCTTAAAAACTCACTGTGACTTATCTACCTCAGAATGTAACAGGAAGTGAATCTAAACACTCAACAAGGCATTTTAAACATTCAATCTCAAACTGTAACTGCAAACAAACACATTTCCAAAGGTGCTGCTCGAGTACAAGTACACACATTGAACAACATGGTCCATCCTCAGAGTAACTAGTGAACGTCTGAGATCCAAAAACAAGGTCAAATAATAAAGCCATATGATTAAACGTTGTTTCCATGTGATGCAGTGGTTAGTTGTGTAGCTGTTCTGGCTTGACTTCACTAATCATTGATGTGTATCATCTTATCTGTGCAACACCTCAGCATCTTTAAGCTCACATAAACTTGAACAACACAACAATAAAAATTATTCGTCAAATCTTTTTCTAATATATTTTCAACAGACACTGAAGTTTGTGAAGTTCTGTAGAGTTTTTTTTTTTTCATTCATTTTCTATTCTATTTCACTGACTGCTGCTGGGGCCGCCTCGCCGACAGAGTGAGTGAGTTTAAAAGTAAAAATACAAATGTTTACAAATGAACTTCGAGGCTGAGACCCCAAACCAATCCGGATTAAGATCCTCAAATGAACTGTGTGGCATTCATCTTAATTATCATCGCTTTTCAAACATTAATACTGCATTTCTTTTATAGCATACTATAAGTTTTTCCTATCATTAGTTTGAAACATATTACTGCCTTCCTCCATGTTTTTTCAGTCTTAAAGGGAAACAGAAGCAGAACAATGGTGGCCCTGTAAGTACCTTTCCAATCACTCAACCACTGATCATGTTTGTAGATAACCTGTGTGTGTTCCTCTGAGCAGAGCTGAGAGTCTGGATGGATGCCATCCACGGCGAGGAAGAGGAGAGGAGGAAGGAGCCACAGCAGCGGGAGAAGAGATGTCTTCTTAATTAGCCAGTAATGATAAGATCTGACAAACAACAGCTGTTTGAGAAAGAGAGGCAGCGAGAGGAGGGAGAGAAACCTGTGAAGCCTATCAGCTGGGACCTGCCGCCTGAAGAAGAGGAGGAGTAGCAGGAGGAAGGCTGTGTACCGTGACACAATAGAAACAGAGAAGTGAGGGATGGGCAGACAGAGAGAGGAGGCTGACAGGGCTGAGGAGTCACGATATGACAGAATAGACAGAACCTCACTGGCCTTTCAGTCACAATCCATCTGAGATATACATGTCTGTGTCATCACTTCAGACAACATTATGGATAACAACATATCTTTTCAGTTTGTTCCCTAATATTTTATTGTGTCATTTGAATGGGCGTTGTTCTCGATGTGTAATATTTTTCTTTTACACTTCATTACTGTGAATAATTGAAAACGTTCATGCATGCTTTCGATGGAACAAAATGACTCGATGACATTGAGTGAAAAAAACACAACTAATCAATCTAAATGCACTGTACAGTTTTATACTTTATGTAAATCTGCTGCGTGTATTTAATGTTGGCACTGAAGTTTGATAATGTGAGTAATAAAGTATGTGTTCTCTTTTATTACAACAATGCCCCAAATATGTTGGTATTGTCCTTAACATTTCTTAAGAGACAAAAACCGGTCGAGGATTTTATTCAAACTCACACACATCTTGACAATAGAAGCATGTCATACTGAACTTATCCATCCGTCCTTTTGATCTGTGTGGATCTTTATGTAGGTTCTGTACTTGACAGAAACAGATGAAAGTGCACAGACGAAGAAGAGTCTGGATGATAGTTCAGCTCTGGAGGGGGGTGAGGAACGAGGATGGAATGGCACAGACGTTCAGTAATTTACTGTCCGTGCCTAATACACAGCAAATGTGTGGAGCCAGCGGTGGGACGGGGGCTGAAGGGGGAGCGCTGTGCAGGGAGGCCCCGCTCACAGCAGGCCTGCTGGGAGGCTGTCAGCGGAACATCACCTTTGCCCTCGGCCCACAGCTCCATCACAACCAGGACGCCCCAAAATACTTTCACCTATTAGACTCTGAACTCTGAGATGTGGATTTAGAGTTATGTGTCCCACCAGCCTCCCAGTGGAAGGAAAAAGAGAACGTGTTAGAAAGGGAGAAGACCGTAAAAGATATCAAATGTGATCAGAGCAGCGTTCAGGAAAAAGTTGGCTCAGTGTCGCAAATTTACACAGTAAATTAAAAATCTTAAGTTCATTTTTTTGTGTTTCCAATAGTTCCAAACATTACACAACACTTTCTTTGAGGGGAAACATTGGAGCAGTTCTTGTCCAAATAAATAAGGCAAACGTGTGCTACTTCTATGAACCGGACATGTCAGAAACATAAGCCAGGGTTAGAGTGTTGGGGGGGTCACATAAAGGAAACCGATCCGAGGTCCTCTCAGTTGGAAAGTGTCTTTTATTTTTTAGGCGTAAAATAAGTACAAGATATTATAAAAAGCAAAAGTCCTTTGTAGTCCGTAAATAAAAAGAAAAAATTGGACTTTAGGCTAAACGCAGAATACACAAGTCTCATATTGATGACATCACAGCATTTTCAGTTTAGTTTTTGGTCAATGTATGCTTCCCGTCTGCATAAACAGCATATAGTTACCATGACAACTAAATTATCCTAAACCTTTAAATTAATTTGGCCCTTATTAAACAATACTGTCATAATTTCAAAAACAAATGTGGATAGACATTACTTTGTTTCTAAAATGCTGTTAAACACTACGTCATTCATTTATATGAACTTATTTTTGTTGTTTTATCCACTTTTCTATCAATGGTGCAGTCTAAATGTTATAATTTAATGAGTTTAAAACTTAAAATTTTAGTCATTGTTTATTTATACAGTGTTGGAAATGTGTTGAATTTTAGATAATATATCAGGTTAGAAAAAGTAACACCGGCACACTTTCTCCAGAGTTTGATTGACAAAGTTTCAGCTCTGTGCACACAATTTATTCATTTGTTCAATTCCTCAGGCCAAATAAAGGAGTTGTGTCCAGATTCCAGATGAGCAAACAAACAGCGAGGCTCAGGGGCCGTCCCAGCAGCAGCAGCAGGGGGCATTGTTAAGTCATTAGTGAAATTTAAGACCTGAGCCGTCTCACACACAAGACCCAACCTCACACAAACAAACAAGTCACATCCCCGTCCAAAGAAAACAGCCCTCAGCTCTGCCCCTTCCTGATTACTACAAGATCATTTTACTAAAGACATGGCACACGCTGGAATCCCACACACACAAGTTCTCCGTCTGAAGGGCCCTCTAAATCACGCTAATCGGGCCCTTCTGATCCTCCAGTGGGCCTACTTAATCTCCACAGCACTCTTTGCCAAAGGTGAGCCCATTAGCCGGCGGACAAATGAGAGGGGCCGGCTTCTCTCGGCGTTTAAGGCCTTTCTCTGTGGCACTCACTTTCAATTTATCCACTTCACTCCGGGGCCCCTGTCATTCAGACGCATTAGCCTGTTGGTCGTCCATTTCCTGTTCAAACATTTCTCTTTCTGAGGCTCTTCACACCACACTCTTTATGTTTTAAAGGGTCTGAACAGTGACTATTGGTTGGTTCAAAGTTGCAGAAAGGCCTACAGATTACAAATGTGAAGAAATACATTGAGGCATGTTAAGTTCAAACTGTGCAGCACAAATAATGCAACTGACATAAATAGATTATATTAATGGCAGGAATTGTTCTTTGTCAGATGATTTGAGAAACTACAAAATCTATTTTACCTGGGGGCCAGGCAAACGCAAGCCCTGGCCAATCTGCTTTCACTTGGACTGTGAGAACACCAGCGCTACAGCAGTTACACACAAAGAAAAGTCAGCACAACTTTTACATTTTTTTGGTTTTCTGGAACAGTGCTGATAAACTCTAACGCTTCAGTACAAATGTGTATGTACTGTATATATGTAATGTATCGACCAACCAACAAATGTTTACATTAAAACACTGCATTTCACCAATGGTTGTCGGTCTACTCTAGTCCGTCAGTAGCTTTCAGCCAAACAGAATCATTATTGTTGTGTAAATGCTCTGCTAGTTTCCTTCAAAGATACAAATAAAAAATGTCTATCCTCGCTAACGTCACAAACCACCTCCAATCTTGCAGAAATCACGCTAAATGTTTTTTCTATTGAACTGGTCTATTTTAATTTTAATTTCACATCAAGAGGAACAAATGGGTAAATCGGTAATGTCCTTTTTTAAAACAGCACTACTTTAGAGTAATGTCCATGCACCAGTGACAATAGTGACATAATGCAAGGGCCCTAACACTACATTTACATTTATTCATTTATCAGATGCTTTAATCCAAAGCGACTTACATTAAGGTTCCATTCACCAGTGTCACAGCTGGAACACCACTGGCGGCAAGGTCGGTTAAGTGTCTTGCCCAAGGACACAACGACAGTATGAACTGTGGGAGAGCGGGATTCAACCATCTACCTTCCGCTCTACCACTGAGCCACTGAGCCCCACTAAACACTAAACCTGATGGATTCTTCATACAAACAGCTCTGCTCCTCATCACAGTCACAGTCCAAGCCCCAACATCAGCAGTGTCCAAAGCAGAGCAAAGGTGACAAAACACAAAGTGGCCCCGGAGCCCACCTCTGTCCTTACACTTCCTGTGAGTGTGTCCGGTGTGTGGCTTCAACAGTGGGGTCCCTGGACTCATTTTTACCACCACCAGCAGCACATCGACTGAAGCCTACCTGTCAGTATTTGATATTCCAGACAAGGCTGCAGTCTTTCTGTCTGTCTCAGTGTCATTCTCCGAGAGGCCCCCAGGGACGAGGCATCCCCGCGGTGCCGTGCCAGCTGCTCACTGGTCCAGTCTCTGCACCGGAGAGCCTCAGGGCCCTGTTGCCCACTGCCCTGGACCCCCTCCCCTCGTCTGCCTGAGGGGGGGCACTGACAGGGGGGCCGGAGGGACTGTCCAGTGCTGTCCCAACAGGGAGACACCCATGACAGCGGACAGGGGCCACTGCGAGTGTGTGTATGAGTGGCAGGCATGCTAAGTTATGCTCTCTCTTTTTGACATCAGTGTAATGTCCAAGCACCAATGACAACAGCTCTCACTCAGACAAGTCCAGAGTAAGGACAAAAGTGAAGGTTTGTGGTTTTTCATAATAATGATGAAAACAGTAATACGGTCTGTGGCTACAATGTCTCAACTTTTTTGTAAACAGGGCCAGGTTTGATATTATAAAAGTTCATTCAGACCCAGCCTGGTCCTTTAATCATCTTCAGTTGACTTTGCAGAATGTAATTGAGAGACGTCATTGGTCCAGACAGAGCAACTAAATATTGGAACCTGTATGATTCATTAATGTTGCTGGACAATGCTTTGGGGCAATGAACAGTACTTTTTACATGTAAACGTAGGGCCATATTTAATCTTACTTTGTGCCTTGTCTGGTCAATAGAAACAACTTATATAGGTCTTTTTTTTACAGTTAATACACATACAGTATACCAACAAAAGCTAAGTACTTGTGTGTAATTATAGATCATATAAGAAACAATGTGAAGATATTAAACTGATGTCCCTCTCACAGAACTTTCCACAGTATGTATGGTGACCTAAAAGGGCGAGCTGGACTTGTTGAGTATGCATTTGGGAAACAGAGGAATTCGACCCATGACACAGAACAGAAATGTAGCTGTATTTATTCTTTGGCTGATCCGTTTCCCAAAGACATGTTATTTTCCAAAGAAGAATATGTAACCCCGGCAGTCTCATGTTTTACAACGAGCACTAAAGATGTGGTGTTGCTACATGATGTTGGTCTAAATGAGTCTAAAGACAGGCAGCTACAGCAGGTGGACAGAGCTGCTCAGAAACAGACACAACAGGACCTGGGATCGTACTTTTGCAAACAGCAGCAAATTATATCTGGGTTTACTGTCACACAGTCCACACAGAAGTAATCTACCAAGAACTGTAAAAAGAATACATGTACTTTACTGCTCAGTAAAACCAACTGGAGTATAAGAGCTCTGTCCAGAAGAGTAGTGTCTGATATAAACAGTGACTACAAAACTACAACTTTTGATTGTTACCTCGAAAAAAGAAGCGTGTAAATCTTCCTCTGTAGCATACAAGAGGCTGGAGGTGAATCTGTGAATCAGAAACTACTTTCTGAACTTTAAATTTAAAGCTGCTCTAGTTTCCTACATTTTCTCAACTGTATTCAGCAAATGTAATATCTATCATTTACAAAGCCAGCGTTGGACGACAGCAACTCTAAAGCAAGAAACTGTTCTTGCTAGAAAAAGTAAAATACTGTATTTCTTTAAACAAAAAATAAGAAACTGGTTGGTCTAAGGGTCGTTTGAGGGGGTTCATGGGAAAAAGATTACCCAGGCACTCCAACTTATCAACAGAGCAGTATTTGAGTCTATGTGCACTGTATTTCTTTCTTTTTAAATAAATTGTTTATCACAAGACTCATTTGACAGAAAGTGCTTTACCCATTCTGTAGCACTCCAATGATCACTGCACAATCTGCCACCTTTTAGAATGTCCTAACCAACATCTGAGTGTAGTCAATATTTACACTTTTATAGCATTCTTGACTGAGATTTGAACTTTTGGGGCAACAAAGCCAACTCTAATATAGTGAGGAGTATTTGGCAAACTAATTCTGTTGCATTTTTAGTATAAACGCATTGTTTGATACAAAAGTGTTTCTTTAAAGTAGTGCAGATTATTGCTGTAGTGTTATTACTTTAATACTGGTTAAAAATCACATTTTAGCAGGACATTCAATATGTCTATCTCTGATTTAGCGTGTACAATTAAACTATTTACAATGCACCACCTTTCTCTAAAATAAAACAACACTTCAAGAAGCAATTCATTTCTCTGATTAGGCTCACACTATTAAGAACACATTGGGGAAAGAAAGCCACAACCGTGACTAGTTAAAAACAATGCTGCGGTACGTGCACATAATGAATTACAAACAGATCAATACGAGCCACAACCTCGGATTAAGAGCAATATATTCTCTGGACATGCCATTGTAGTTCAAATTGTCAACCTATACCTATCAAAAACAAAACATTTCCTGCATAAACGGTAGTCTAAAATGAGTAGTGTTGAATTCATCCCAGTGTTTTAAACAGTGTTTGTAGAAGAGGAAGAGCCCTATTGACGCCATTGGAAATTTCCTATTGATTATTCCTCTGTGTCTCTGAGGCTTGTTAAAAAAGAACCCTCTTGGAAACACGATCAATTAGTGAGATAGTGCTTGCCATTGATCACCTCAGACCCCCACTACTCTCTGTGTCTAAGACCTGTCCGGACCCCTCCCCATGCTGCTTATGACCGGCTATTGATCCTGGGACAACTGTGGCTCGCACACACACAGCAGCTAATACTGACATCTGCTTGTGTTCATTGTTAACCTGCAGTTCGCTCATAAATACGAAACTCAGAGCTGGCCCACAACCAATATAGTTTCTAAAAGGTCACAGGTCAGCGGGGCAATAATGCAGCTCTTAACAGATCTGCCTGTGTTATTGGTACGAAGCACTCGGAAGAGGAGTGTTTTTAAAATGAATAAAAAAACATTTTATTTATATCTTTATATTCCCCAAAACATAGTGACATCAAACTGTGACGCATTTCGGAATTACTAAATGACTAGCTTTTATTTTATATTAAAATAACTTTCATCAAATGGAGGCTGCACATTTTTCTTTAAAGAAAACTGTTTAATCATACTATATTAGCTTCTTAAAATAGAAATTAGTTTTGACAAGATGAGTCCATAGATCAGCTTGGCTTTAATTTAAAGGAAGCTCTGTGCAATTACAGGCTTGCATAGAATGGGCCTTTGTATTTTGTCCTCTACCATTTATTCTTACATATTTCTGCAAACATTTATCCAAACACATCCCATGTTGTTCTATATGTTTGTACAATGACAATAAAAAAGCCACACGTGTATAATATATATATAATTCAGATTAAATTTCCTCTGCCACAACTGAATACACATCCAACCAATCAGAAAACAAGGGGCTGTACCAACATGTGCATGCAACATAGCCACAATTGGAATTGTTTTATATTTGATGTGATCTCAAAGGAGGTTAAAATCTAATTCAATTTACCATTTTAATTAAGTTTTTAAATGAACAGATAAGACCGAACAAAAGGTTTGACAGCAAAAGGTTGGACTCATCAAGTCAAATAGTATTTTCTTTTGAAGAATTTGGTCAAGATTTATTAATGATGAGCAAGAGACATAGATGCACATTAATCCATCGTCAGAGCGATCAGTCACAGATAAGTGACACTCGGCAGCAGAAGTCACCATTAGACTATTGTCAAACTATTGGTCCCAGCAGGCAGGCAGCAGGGGCCGTTCAGAATGCCCCCCAGTCGGCTTTTTAAGAACCATCTCTTTGTCAACGGCATCCCACCATCCTTCTCTCCCTCTGTCCTTCCCCACGGATCAGCTGTGATCTGCTCAGGCTCCTTTCACTCAAAGCTGGATTAAGGGAGAATGAAGGGTGGGAGTTGGGGGAGGAGGATGGAGGAGGGGGCTGGAAACTGAAACAATATGGAGAGGAGATTAGAAAAGTGGGGGGTTTTAGTTGGGGTGCGTTTAGGGAATTGCTAAATCCCTGGTGCTTGGGTATGGGTGTCCTAATGACACCAACTAATTATGGCAAAATTAGACTGAGGCTAAAGGAGAGTGGGGTATTGATGCTGCGTTCATGTGATCCTTGGACAAGCTAAGGTTAGGGTCGTTCTTTCATATTCTGACATTTGACTTTGGTGTTTACAAGTCGAGTTGTTGAGTTGAAATGAAAACTGAGTTAATGATAAGTTATTTCTTAATGTGTTTCAAGTCTGGATTTTTGAGGATTGTATGAGAATTTTGTGAAAAAGTACACTATTACCTGTTTGAGATTCTCTTCAACGAGCATGTGAGCCTGACCTCAACAAATACGCCCCTTGAATGGTCCATGGAGCTGTTATACTTAAGATTATCCTAAACAGACACTATTTTGGCATATTTTACATCACAGCTACACACTTACACACCAGAAAGTAAAAAAATATATGTAGCCCACTTAAAAGGACATTAAACCACAAGTGATTGTATGATTGATTACTTTTTATGATTAAAGAGTTGGAAAGACATCGTAAACAAAATTCTATCCAAAAAGTCTTTCAAACATGGATCACATTTTAACAAGACTTGATCAGATGATTTTTTTTTACTTTGCTAAATGTTTTTTGAAATAAAATAAGACACAACTGGACAGTGCAGGAGCAAGAGGAAAGCACCACAGAGTAAAAATGAGTAGTTGTGGCGCAGTGGTGGAGCGCTGGGAGCTGCATGTTAATTGGAGAACAGGTGTTGAAGCTGAGAGCAGGAGGCGGATTATTGGGGGCCACAGAAACAGACCGGCCCCACACACACACACACACACACACACACACACACACACACACACACACACACACACACATGAATAATTAAAGAGCCAAGCAGTGACTGGGGAAAGGTCAGAGGAGAGGTCACTGAGACGTACAGACTGTTGCAGATACATCCATATACATCCATATACATACATAAATAAATGGGCTGCATCAACATACACACACATATGACTGTAGACAAGTGTTGGTGATGTTCCTCAGACATGTCAAAATGACTAACCTTTTCTACTCAAGTATGTACATTCAAAGGGAGAGTACAAGTACAAGCATTAATGACTTTAGCTTGATTAGCTAAAGTTACACCCATTCTAAAATAAAATCCATAGATCTTATTTTTCTATTAAAAAGAAAAGACTGCAATTCCAAACTGCAAAATACTATAGTACTTAGTGCTTTGAATTTTCCTACAAGGACACTACTTATTAAATTGTTGACTCAGTAAGTCGGTAAGTGACAGGACAGAGTTTAACTTTAACCCATCTGTTCACTGCTCTCACCGTTTCTAGTCTTTGCTGTAAAAGATTATTAAAGTAATGGGACAGGTTAGTTTTTGTCTTTGAGAGAGAACAGTTTACTTTGCTGCTCTAGGTTTTGGAGACAGTCTAATTCAATTGAAGCTAAACGGTAAGACTAAAAAACAAAATAATGATTCGCCAATTTATTTTATCAAATAGAGGAAAACTGGTAATTGATGTGGTTAGACGAGGAAGAGTACGAGTAGAGGTAAAAGAAGAGACTCCAATACTAGATACAGGAATTGGGACAACTCTTTTTTGTATTTTAAATAGCGCTTTTCCATCGAGGCACTCAAAGCGCTTTACATCAAGGTTCCATTCACCAGTGACACAGCTGGAACACCACTGGAGGCAAGGAGGGTTAAGTGTCTTGCCCAAGGACACAACGACAGTGTGTGAAGGAGAGTGGGATGTTATGATGTTTTGGGATGTTTCGAGCGGGGATCGAAAACGCCCACCCGCCGGTCGAAGGACGGCCGCTCTACCCACTGAGCTACTGCCGAGCTCTACCCACTGAGCTACTGCCGTCCCAGTAATAAAAGGTTACTTCAAGCTAGCATTCTTCATCTGTTTATTCTTGTAAATAGAGAAGAGAAAGTGCACATGAGGTGAGATTAAAGGTCACAGGCCGCACTAACTCCCATTGGCTTATCAGAAATTAACTGCTGCTAATAGGCTGCTCCCCCAGGACAGGCTTTCCGGAGAGCACTGTCAAAGTCGGGATTTGCCCTGTGTGATTAGAGAGTACAGTAGGTCAATGATTCTTTCAAATCAATCCGCCCATTCACTCAGATCGAGGAAAAAACATTTACAAAGAGCTTCAGCCATGTCAGGATTAAAGATGAAGAAGCAAATGAGAAATGCAGCTGCTCTAAAGAATTCTGGGAAAATTCACACAAAAAAAACACAACAGGGCGTTTTTGTTTTTTTTCTGTTATATGAAAACTATCTTGAGGCGAGATCCTTGGAGACGCTCTGTCAACAAGCAGCCAGCCTGAACTGAGCAGCGAATGAAAAGGCTACTTGACGTATATGAAGCGCTGTACGGTCCGGAAAGACAAAAGTATAAGAGAAAAGAGAGTGAGACGGGGGCGCAGATGACATCACAGAAAAAGTATGGGACGCATCTTCTGCCTATGGAGCATTTATCATTCAGGTTAATAGCACCCAGACAGCAGAGACCGGACAAATCCCCGGGACGTGCAGGCCCTCACACTGGCCCATTACAGCACGATAACTGGCTGTCAGCAGAACATTTAGTACATGTGTGAGTCCCAGCACAGGCGGCTCATGAAAGGATAGTTGTGGCAGGTGTAGAGGCAACCAAATCTGAAGCAATCCTTGACATACAGCAGCTGAACTTATTGATGCAGTAGATTGCTTTCCCACCAAGTTTTGCCACTTTTGTTCTTGCCAATCCTCAACATTTGACCTCAACTAGACCAGCTATTTTTTCTTTTATGTATTGTACGCAAATTAATAAAGTTGGTCAAACAGAAATGTGAAATATTAAACCCGAAAAGCAGTGTAAAAGGCAATTTAGCATCTGACATAATCCATTTGACATTATTTTCTAATACTACAAACTTCAGGTTATGTTATATTGCCTGCTGGTCTTTTGCCAATTTAGCTTTCTCAGTGTGACAGTTTTAAGTTTCTTTTTTGGCCAATGGGAATAAGGCTTGCATGGCTGCCGACTATAAACATATATGTAATAGTGTTCTGGCTATAGATTAATATTTATTCCATTTGCTGTCCTCATTCCTGATATAGAACCAGACCATGTTGTCTATGTAGCATCATGTTTAAGCCTGACCAGTCATACCCTTTCACTTTGCAAGCTATTTACACTTGTTAGCAATATTTGTTTATGAAAAGTGTTAGTTTGGTTCTCCGATCCGTTGTTTGACCATCCAAATGTGTCTCAAGGCATTTTATTCAGCCCTTTTCAGTCCCATAGCTGTGATATTTGACAAGCCATCCCTGGAAGTCACCTACTTTCATCTTTTTGAGAAAACAGGACTTGAATGAGAAAATCAGGGAAGATATTGTTGAAAAATGACAATGTTATAAATGGTTTCATAAACTTTGAAGCTGTCAGTAAAGATCAATCAAGCCACGACAGCAGCTGTACTCAAGTATGGCATTCACACTGTTTCCCAAAAAACAAATAAAAAGCTGTGTAATGCTAAAGAATTATTTGACCTGGGTCTTTTGCCAAATTTAGGTTTAGGATGTTTGCAGTAGACCAGTGTGAGTGCAGTTTGAGGAGTACATGTATGAAGCGATATCATTGGTTGCATGAGTGAGGCACTTTTGGACATGATTGGAAGTCCTACCTGTCGATGATGACCGGGTCGGAGGGCGTCTCATTGCGGTTACCACAGCTCTTCTTCTCACAACAGCGGCTGAGAACAAACACACAAAGAGAGAGAAAAGTCAACAGGAGGGGGGCAACCCAACCACATGCTCAGGCCGCCACCAGTTTGCCCCGCAGTCGGCCAAGACCCGGCCCAACACAAAGGAGGAATGAGAGGGGAGGGGGGTCAGACAAAAGAAGAGAAGAGGAAGAAAAGGTACAACAACACTCCCTACAAACAGTGAGAGCCCATTGAGTGAAGAAAAGCCGCCCGGCAATCTGTCACATTGATTTCCAAATCAAACTCCAGCCCCCTCCCCACACACACAGCCACACTACCATTCGTCAGCAGTCCTGTCCCCTTCGCTGCATAACAAAAGTGCCCCCTCCCCTAGCCATCTGCCACCCCTGCACCTCTCCGTAGCCCTCTGGTGTCCCGGCCCGGCCCGCCCTGCCCCCTCCCAGCAGCCCCCTGTCACACAGCTCACTCCCCAGCTGTGCCTGTGCTTGCCCTCTGCCTGCGCCGCTCTGTTATTAGCCAGCTGTGAATCCCGGTCGGGCATCTGCCACACCGACGCACAATGGTAGAGTGACCCAGCCCCCGGAGTCTACCCTCGGATAACCCCCAAGATCCTGGGTCACTGCCCCGCTTCCACCCGAATAGCCCTCGGTCAGCTCCATTGGCACTAAAGCCAGCTCATACCTACAGCTGAGCCCAGACTTCTGAGACTTTGTTGAACAACTGGGCGAATAGTCATCAGGTTTATATGATGTTGGAAAATGCATTGTTAGTGATGGACAAACTCAATATGAAAGTATTTTATTTAGAAAGTTATTTATTTAGTTACACATCTTTCCACTCCTTTGAGGCATGTTCAATCAAGTTATGCTGACGGACAACTGCTGATTTAGTTATTTGTGCAACTGGACTTTACAGACTTCATTTGGTAGAATCAGACCAGAACCACACTGACCAGAAGCAACAGGTTTATCTACTGCTGGTCTCTTTGCTGTAACAGATGCTAACGTCTTATTGTATCATTCCATCTGATGCAGTGAAGATGGGACTCCCAGCCAACAGGAAACACTTTTTCTTTTCTTTTCTTATTGGACCATTTCTGTTGTTCATTTGAGTTTAATCTGTCGTCATAACACAACCTTATCTTGTCTCCTTTTGTCTTGACTTTTAGAATAGATCCACTCATTGACTATATATCATTGATAGATGATGGTTATAAACCTCTTCTCATTTTTTTCCACTAATAATGTCTGGTTCGACCATTCACCATTTTTCTCAAAATAATTGCTTAATGTTTGTAATGCTTTTAAAACAGCCTTTTGGACTTGAGTGGATAAAAGGAAGCAATCAAATGACTTGTGGCTCAACACCAGCTGTTGACTCTAATACGGAGGGTGGTAATGGGAATATGCCTCATTGTGACTGAAGGGGATTACTCAGTTGATATATCTATCTAATATATGTATTGAGAAGCTGGAAAGAGGTTCATGAACGTGAAAAAAAGAGGCATATCACCACTTCATATCAGAGTCTGACATCCTTGGCATATTTATAAACCACAACACTGAGCCGTCCAGTTAACTGTCTATCTAAAACCCTTATTTCTTTTAACTGTGCATGGAAACATATTGACTGTGTATGTGTTAAACATTAGACAGTTTGATGAGGGGCCTGTGTAGATCTGTCAGCTGAGGTCTCCCTTCACACCAAAGAAGGGCCAAAGCAGAAACAGGAGCCGGCCCGGGACAAGGTGCTGTACAGCAGAAAGCAACAGGGGGGCCACTTCTGTAACAAGTACGATGACAGACCTCCTAGACTCACTGTACCACCGCTTCGAGTTTTCACAAAAGCCCCAAGCGTCTGAGTAAAACCACATTTGGAGACGATGCAGAGTGATAGAGAGTGATGGATATTTGGATACGGTCTCGGGAGGTTAGGTTTGAACAACACTGACCTGCACATAACTTCGTGAGTGAGCAGGACCCGGCACATTTCGGGGTTCTTGTTTTGGCCTTCGTACGCAATAGCCTGAGGAAAAAAGGAAAGAAAAGAAAAATGACCCAAGTTCTGGTGAAAGTAATTCACTCCAGAGACAAAAAAAGGAAATACACCAACCTGTTTGGTGACAGAGTCGATGAGTCGGGCGTATAGGTCCTGCTCGGTTCGAACACCTGCAAAACACAATGGAATGGTACGGATCGGGTTATTGTTATTGTCATAAAGACTACTTTGATAACTCCTTCGTTTTTGGTTCTTACAGTGTGGCACTAAAAGCTGAAGCTAAACACTGCAGTCTGTTGATTGTCAGGATTAACTTAACTAAAGTTTGCTGTACCAACCAACTCAATGTGCTTTAAGTTATTAATTATTATTGTTATTTATATAAGCTTGAGAAGCAGTTGGATTCTAGCGAGATTTATGAGTTCACAAACTCGCGAAAAGGTTTTCCAATGTATTTGTTTAAAGTGCCATCCCAAAAAAGATCTTTACAATATTTAATTGATTTTTAAGACTCTTTTTCCTAAAAAGGGTCCAGCAGAGGCGTTCATTGTGTACAACAGTATGTACAGTATAACATATTCATTAACAAATGACTCAAATGTCAGTTGATAGCCATTTAAAATATTATAGTTCTTTAATTTTTTCCACATCTCATCTGAGCTGCTGTTTGTGGTTTAGTTTGTCAGCACATTCAACCTGATCCAAACCAATGCAGGGGTTGTCTACACTGCATTAAACATAACCAGAACTTGAAGATGAGTGCTTGATGGAAACTAGACTGATCGTAAATCATTGTTTGTTTATGAACCACTCTCACAGAAATCATCAAACTGGCTACAAAAAGACATGAGATCGTTCACATTTCTGCTCTATGGTTTCTTTGGGGATTGAGAGTTTTTTGATGTCTGATGATTATTAGTCATGTTCTGCTCCGAGGCCAAAATTTACTGCCACGTTCTCACGCTTTGTCAGACTCTATTTGTGTCGGTGGTTATCCCCAGATTCTTATTTATTCCCGTCGTTTGCTTGACTGCCGCTACGGTCCGAACGATAAAGCCTTCTGCATGAAGAGCAGATGTATTATCATATTAGTCTGTGCTCGTGTGTAATCAGCTGTGAGACATCTTTACAGAAACACCTGAACCTGAAAAATCTAATGTGGAACAAGGACAAGGAGAAAATAAATGTTCCAGGTGAAAATATTTGTATGTATTTTATTGTCATATGTCTTGAGTAAATGATTAGTAGTCACAAAACAAATCTAGTTCAGATACATTAAAGACAGGGCTTTGTAGAATTTGGAAACATTGGTTAAGCAGGAAAGAAGGCTGGATTTGCCTTTACAGCTGCCAAATTAATTTTAGGGGTTAGGTTCACAGTAAAATAGTTAGCCACAATAGTCACTTACTTCTCCTTCTGATTTGAAAAATGGTACCTCAAGTGCAATGTAAACTGTCTTTTGGGAAACAAACTGAGATTTGTTACTTGGGTTAATGTTCCTAGTGTTTAATTTAATTTAATTTATATTATATTCTTCTGTTTGTTGTAAATACTTTATTAACAAAATATATGTGATTTATGAAGCTGTGCAGAAGTCCAGGGCCCCCACTTCATTTGTTCTTTTCGCTCAGTTCTTACAGCCTATAAGCAACTTAAAAAGTCTTTATTAGAATTCATCTAGAAAAAACAGAAAAATACAATCAAACAATTTCTCTCAATGAACAATCTAATGGCCTTTCAACATAATGGAAAAATGGAAAAGAGTTTTGTAAGGGCCTATTAGTGGAGTTTGGCTCTGTTCAGGGCAGGTTAAAGTGGGACTGAGACTATATCCCAATAGAGTTCTCACATGTGTTTGTGATTACAGTTTATTTTTAACCAAAATCAATTTTCATCAGCGGAACTGTTTTCCGGTTACAGGCCCAGCATCCTTCATCACATCAGGTACTATTTTGGAGACTCTAGTCAAAGCAGTGGACCAACAGACACACAAAAGGACAACATGGACCATCCCCTGCATTCAGTTTTTAAACAACAAAGACCAGTTGTTCCTAACCTTTTAGAAAACCAAAATAATGTGTTGTAAATCTAGATGCTGAAAACGAATCTGCTTCTTTTGAGCTGAGTGAAGCTTTTTTTTTACATGATGGAAAACTTGTCTTTTAAAGTGCCTTCCTCTCATCAAAGTGTGCATGGAGCTGCTTTGATGGAGCCTGGGGGAGGGGGCCGTACGTACATGTGTGTGTGCACGAGGGGATGTCTTTTATCTCGTCTCCCATGGGTGCCAGCGCCACGGCAGACCAGGGGCAGCAGGGGCTCATGGGAGACAAGTTTGTGCGTGCATCCTGATGTGATGTGGAAGCACCGTGGGGGGGTTACAGCAGCCGAGGGGTATCTACACAACACACGGTGGGAGCTGTACATGCTGTGGTAAGTC
Organism: Perccottus glenii; assembly: GCA_024416835.2. Taxonomy (NCBI): domain Eukaryota; kingdom Metazoa; phylum Chordata; class Actinopteri; order Gobiiformes; family Odontobutidae; genus Perccottus; species Perccottus glenii. Next base: position 31,064,570 of record CM044556.2, on the reverse strand, counting down.
TTTCCATCGAGCAAGGGGTACAGTGCAGATCGGAAGTTTGCATTAATTCTGTAACAATAGTAAATTTACAGACAGTGGACCATTTTTCTAAAATATAATTATTCAAGCAGCAAGCTAAAGTTAATATGTCACTCATTACTATCCAGTTTCCATTGTAATGTACAATTAGGGGTATTTTACATTTTTAGTTGCAAAACAAAAAGGATGTTGACCAAGGATTGCTCTAGAAAAACCTTTTAAAACAAAAAACTAGACACTCCAACATTTTTTTAAAGGCTTTGTTATAATGGTTCAGTTGACCTCACAAGTGCCACAAGTTGCTTAAGACAAATTTATCATATTTGAAGCAAACTTTAGGAATAGATTAATTTGTAGATTGTATTTTTGCAAGAGGCTAGAGGTATTAATAGCTACAATTAAGACTAGGTTGATTTCCAGCTGTCTAACTTTACTAACCTTACGACCAATTCAAGGTCTCACTATTTATTGTAAAATGTTATATTAGGTAGTCATGTTTAATGTTATGTAGACAACAAACACATTGGTTTTGATTCAAGAAGCAAGAACTGTAAGTTACGTCCGAATCAACAAACTGCAGTTCTAGCTTTAGGAAGTGTTCCTCGGTGTTGGAACCACAGCCAAGGGAAGTCATAGATGACCTAAAAAATGATCCTTAATGTCTCAATGATATGGTCAGAAAGGGTCAGGTTGGGTCATTTTTATATCAATGGTAGAGTAGGGTTAGGGGCTGTGTGATACTCACCGTTACTGTAGAGGAGCTGGAGCTTGTAGTGTGTGCCGTTGTTGCTCTTTTCCCCCGTCTGCTCCTCATAAAACAGACAGAGGACATGGAGTTAGAAAAACAGAGCAGCATAACGTATGTAATACCCACTTTACTTATTTCATGTGTACAGCATGTGTTTGTTTGTTTGTTTGTTTTACAATTGAAGATTTGGAGTACTTTTATTGTTATATTTATTTATTTCTGTTTTTAATTTTTTCATCCATTTGCCTATTTTAATTTACATTTACATGTACATTTACATTTACATCTATTCATTTATCAGACGCTTTTATCCAAAGCAACTTACATTAAGTTTCCATTCACCAGTGTTACAGCTGGAACACCACTGGAGGCAAGGTGGGTTAAGTGTCTTGCCCAAGGACACAACAACAGTATGAACTGTGGGGAGAGCGGGAATCAAACCGCTCTTAATGTATTTTGGTGACATACCATGTGGCTGGTGCTGTAAGCGGAGTGCACAGTGTAATCTCTGCAGCTTGTTATACATTAATTCTCAATTTTTTTAAATGCACTCAAAAAACACATTTATTATTGATATTAGCACATTATTTTTATTTTTATTGCCACCTTGTTAAACCACTCAGAGATTCTTTTGACATGTCTCTGAGTAAAAAGTCTGCACGAGATTCACAAGCAGACTTTCCCTATAACCTTCGCAATTCCTTCGATAACAAGGGCCAATAACATGCTCCTCCTCCCTTCCCTTTTAAACAACAAACAAACTTAAGAAAGCCTCTTTACAGTCTTTTTCTTTGTCAAATGAATAACTTGTGACTTTTTGTTTTGCTAACTCTGTGACTACATATACAGTATTAGCTTTGGAAAATGAGATAATGTAACTTCAATGAAAAACAAAGGTATAAAAGAAGAGTTAAAAACCCTGGGTACTGTGGCCTGGGTCTGGGGTCTGAGTGGAGAGTCTGTAAGAGCCAGCAGCAGTGGACCTTGACAGAGCTCTTCCTTCCCCCAGAACGGCCTGCTCCTGTCTCCTCCTCTATACCTCCATGGTCTTTCTAAGTGGTCTCAGAGGAATGCTCTCTGGTCCAATAACCCACCAGGCCCGGAGCAGACAGGAGCCGCTTCAGAGGCAGAGTCAGAGGAAAGAGGCTTTGAGGTGTATGGAGACGAGTTGGAGAAGTAAACTTCATGTGAGAACTGTGATGGATGTCTGGCAGTGGTCATTACAATAGACCTCGGTGTAAAAGATATACCGCAAAACACGACAAAGAGTTATACGAGTTATATGTTTTTGTCTTTCTTCCATCAGTTTCCTCCTAGTTTTAAGTTAAAGTAATTTGGTTCAGTTTTATGTCCACACTAATGCATTTTTATTTTAAAACAGCCCTTCTGAAGTTCTGTAAGAATGGAGTGTATCATTTTTGTCTTGAAAAGGTTGCCTTATGTTGTGATATGAATCAACAAAAAGTGATGTAAACTATAATCCTCACACTCTTCTGTTACCATCAGAGTTTCCTGATACATTCGTTCTTCTTTAAGGATAGGTCCATATTGGTGGTTCCTATTCCTCTTTGCACATTTGTCCATCCCACTTGCATCTTATGTCAGATGTTTCAAACTCAAAGTGGTGAGAGGCCTTTCAGGAGCCAAAAATTTGACATTTAGAAACTTAAGTTTTAATTTTGATTGTGATTCAATTGAGTCTTACAAGAGTTATCTTTACCATTGATTTTCTTCTTTTATGGAAAAGAGTTGTAGATGAATTTAAACATAGTTTATATATCTTCGTAGCAAAACTGGCTGAACCTGTAAGATTTAACAAACAGGTAAAATAAATCTGATTCAATTCCATCGAACACCTGTTTGAATTCAATTAAAATCTAGAACCAAAACTATCACCTACTGAATGTATTTGAGGGGCCTTGAGTTTGACATGTGTCTTATGTCATGCACACACTGTAAGAGGTTAACGCGCTTTACACCAGGTGTCTTCCACTGACTCTGAAAATCTGGCACAAAATCTGTATCTGATAATAGGTAACAGTAGATCCAACCAGAAATCCCAAATGATTTTACAGACGGACAAAATCAAAGGAGAAGCCAACTTAAGACTGGTGCCAGACCTCTTTTAAATGTTCTATTCATCCGTATTGTTTATGTATATTAAAACATCATAATAAGCACTTTGTTCCATAAAACAAAATATGAAATGAAAGTGGAGTTCACACTTGAATCGAACTGTACCAGTTTAGTAGGAAATGTTCTGAGACCTCTGTTTTGAAGGAGTTTTGTGGCTCTGAATAGAGCATGGAGCACTCACACTTATCCAAGTGAACCCCAACATCATTTTGGTGGAGCTCTAAATAGTATCATTATTTTAAATCTATTTTGTATTAATGACTCAAACGTTTTTATTATAACGTCTACTTACATTTATGGCTCACAGTCACAATTGTTACTTCTTATATCATGATATTTTAACTTTTAACAGCTACATTATTCAATTGTTTTTGTTACACTTTCAGGCTTTTATTTTTAAGTATATTTTTGCAGGCTTCTATTTTGAAGGTCTCACAAAGCTATTTTTCCCGTCTGCTCATATGACCCTCAAGACTGTCCAAACCCATCCGTCAACATTTCACACAAGGCCCATTCAAACATCACTGAACCCTGGTCTAAGTCTTATTTTGGTCTGACCCGAGAAAACCGGACCCATCCCTTTAAAGGCACATGGGGGGGGGGGGTCACTGATGCAGAAAAGACACTTTGATGAAGAGTTGTATAAACTCAACAGAAGTATCATTTGCATTTAAAAAAAGTGGTGGTGTTGTCCTAATGAGGCCAGCTGCTAATTAGTCATTAGATATTCCTTTTCAATCCCACATCAGCAGCAGCAGAGGAGGCTCACTCAGAGGAGGCTCACTCAGAGGAGGCTCGCTCAGAGGAGGCTCGCTCAGAGGAGGCTCACTCAGAGGAGGCTCACTCAGAGGAGGCTCACTCGGAGGAGGCTCACTCAGAGGAGGCTCGCTCAGAGGAGGCTCACTCAGAGGAGGCTCACTCAGAGGAGGCTCACTGAGAGGCTCACTCAGAGGAGGCTCACTCAGAGGAGGCTCACTCAGAGGAGGCTCACTCAGAGGCGGCTCACTGAGAGGCTCGCTCAGAGGAGGCTCACTCAGAGGAGGCTCGCTCAGAGGAGGCTCACTCAGAGGCTCACTCAGAGGCGGCTCACTGAGAGGCTCGCTCAGAGGAGGCTCGCTCAGAGGAGGCTCACTCAGAGGAGGCTCACTCAGAGGAGGCTCACTGAGAGGCTCACTCAGAGGAGGCTCACTGAGAGGCTCGCTCAGAGGAGGCTCGCTCAGAGGAGGCTCACTCAGAGGAGGCTCACTGAGAGGCTCACTCAGAGGAGGCTCGCTCAGAGGAGGCTCACTCAGAGGAGGCTCACTGAGAGGCTCACTCAGAGGAGGCTCGCTCAGAGGAGGCTCACTGAGAGGCTCAATCAGAGGAGGCTCGCTCAGAGGAGGCTCGCTCAGAGGAGGCTCACTCAGAGGAGGCTCGCTCAGAGGAGGCTCACTGAGAGGCTCACTCAGAGGAGGCTCACTCAGAGGAGGCTCGCTCAGAGGAGGCTCACTCAGAGGAGGCTCAATCAGAGGAGGCTCGCTCAGAGGAGGCTCACTGAGGAGGCTCACTCAGAGGAGGCTCGCTCAGAGGAGGCTCACTCAGAGGAGGCTCACTCAGAGGAGGCTCGCTCAGAGGAGGCTCACTCAGAGGAGGCTCGCTCAGAGGAGGCTCACTCAGAGGAGGCTCACTCAGAGGAGGCTCACTCAGAGGCTCACTCAGAGGAGGCTCGCTCAGAGGAGGCTCACTCAGAGGAGGCTCACTCAGAGGAGGCTCACTCAGAGGAGGCTCACTCAGAGGAGGCTCACTCAGAGGAGGCTCACTCAGAGGAGGCTCACTCAGAGGAGGCTCGCTCAGAGGAGGCTCACTCAGAGCTACAAAAAACATGGGGTGCCGGGTTGTGTGTGAAAGAGGAGGTGGGGAGGGGGTCAAGCACCTGGTTAAGCACAAAAATCAGACGTAGTAAGGGTCCAGATTAGTGTGAGAACACTGTAACAAACCAAATATGGGGCAGCGTGTTACCAATGCAGTTTTTATTTTTTATCACTTTCATCCAATTTAATAAAAGCTGGATCCAATAAATTTTTATCATCAAACATTAATGAAAACAAGGTTGTATTTTTGCTGATGGTTTGACACAATTTAAAAGGTTTTGCACAGTTTTCAAAATCCTTTTCCCAGGTCTCAACACAGTTGGCCTCACTGTGTTGACCGACTCATTGAGAAGTGTTATTTAGAGTGGAGTTATGTATTTTCTTTGGCATCATCAAGAGCATGTGCTATTTTGTCCAGAGAGTTACTGTGTGAACCGTTAAGCAAAAAAAAATTAAATAAACAATTGATAAAATAATATTAATGTCTTAACACCCAATGTGCATAGTCCATCTTAGTGTCTACTTCCAACTTAGGGGCATTAAGACTTAACTATTCCAAATATTTGCTGTATTTAGATCTTCCAAAACGAAGATTTTTTACACATTTTACTGTATAACTGTAAAAATCATTAACATATATCATGATCTAGTAAAACCTCAAAGTAAATAGTTATCATTTAGTCATAATTTCAGTCCCATAACAACACATAATAAATGAGTTCCACTATTTGTAAAGATCTGCAACAAATGTGATAAAGATAGCACCAAAACAGAGCAAATACTTTCCAATATCCATCTGTAACTGTCTCGTACAGTATGCAACTAATTAGCAAAAAGATTTTAAAACGTGAGAGAAAACTGGTTTAATGACAGTGTACTTGTTTACTCCAGCATCTTCTTAACACTAATGGATATCTACACTTGTCCTTTGGATTGAAATGTGGGTAGTTTACAATACAAGAGGCTCTCCATTGGCCCTAAAGTGGCCCATAGTTCATTTGGCAGTATTTTTGTTCAGAAGCACGTTGTGCAGCAGGAAACTGTAAACCCACCTTCTCATGCTCTACAAAGTCCACAAACGATGTCCGCTCGATCTCTACAGGCTGCCCGTGTCTGTCGTACAGAGCCAGGACGAAGTGGAAGAAGTTGGACTTGCGCAGGTTTGAGGGAGGTTGCTTCTCGAAGTGGGCCCGGGACAGAGCCACTCCACTGGAAGGACACAACGAACACATGGTCAGTCACTGCACAGAGGACCGACAAGTTCTGATAAACATGCACAAACTGCTCATGTTTCTTCAAATGAGAAGAAACAGGGACTGAAAGTGTTATGGAGTTGGTCATAGCTCAGATTCTGGGAGGGTTTATTAAATATACACTATAGACTCAAGAACAACTCTAAAGAGAAGAAATATGACACTTATACAAAACAATATGGTAATAATAAAATGGAGAATCATGTGTCTATGGTTCTGAGAACACATTTCAGTCATTGATCTGAAAATGTGTTGCTTTTTTGGGTCATTTCTAACATTTTATATGTTTTCCACAAAAAATAGAGCAACAACAAAGACCCATATCTTCTTTAAAGGTCTACATCATTCAACCCCCAGTCAAACTTTTTCTATAGCACTTTACCAAAGCCAGAGCTGAAACAGAGGGTTAATGCAAAAAATTATCTAAAAAATTACAAAGAAATCAGAGCAAAGGAACAATTACTAAATAAAATACTAAAACAAACGGACACTGAAGGTTTTCAAATGAGTTCAAAGGAAATACTGAGCACTGCGTTTTAAGGAAATGGTCAATTTAATATTATCTTCTGCAATAAACAGTAACTATCCTTCCTCTGGGCTCTACATTTACACATTTACACTACGTTTGTTTTATGTAATTAGTTTATACTTCTCACATACATCTCCTAAATTATTGGATGTACTCCACTCAAAAGGAAATGTTCTCTTCAGGATCTGTCTCTTATCATTTTAAGATCAGGTTTCAAGTGTTTAGAATAAATACTATGTAGAAAAAACATCATGTAATTATTTGAGAATGTTGTTAATGTTAAAAGTGAATTCATTAATTAACAGTTAATTTAAAGACTGTATGATTAGTTGCATTTAACATTTTAGAAAAAGGAAAAATATCCTATAAAGCATTTAAACAATTAAGTAATTCTGAAATTAATTATTTTTAATTTTCAAGACAAAGAGGCCTTTCTGCAGCATCAGTTCCAAGTATTAGGGCTTTGTCTTTGTATAAATGATTACTGTTGAAATAATAATATGTCCGTTAGTCCCGTGGCTGCTTTGGAACAAGTGCGCAAAAAAAACATTTACTGTATCTTCACCATCATTTATACTCTTTTCTCATTTATAAACTTTTTTATAAGTATTACAGTTTAGTGAAAATGATTGAGAAATGCTTTTTGTCACAGCTTTGGTTTGGATTTTGTTTGAACACATCGTTTTTGAGAAATTATTTGGAAGTGTTACGCACAGCTGTTTTGGAAACGCAAAAAGAGTTGATGACGCGTAAAAGCTGCAAGTTTACGATTAAAATAAACTGAGTGGAAAAAATAAAGATACAAAACTACTGACTGTATTGATTCAAAACTGCGAAAAACTTGTGACATTATAGTTTAGTCCATAAGTCATTTCAGTGGAACAGCCGCGAGTCTTTATTTACGCATTATTTATTATTAATTAGAGAAATACATAATAATAATAATAATAATAATAATAATAATAATAATACTAATAATAATAATAAAATTATTACATCGTTACGAGTCATTTTGCAACAAGTAGTCCAGACTCCGGAGCAGTCCTGTGAGCATCCCTGAGTCCGGACCTCGCTGTCCTGATTATTTCTTCACGAACATAAACCGAAGCAATAAACATATATCCACCTAAATTACATGGAGCTACGGTTTTTAAATTAGGTATGTGAAGTGAAAAGTACGCATTTTTTCAAGAACAAGGCCTTTTATTATAATATTCTTTATAAACTTTTGTTAAAAACTCTGCTTTGGGTTCAGTACATTGTATGCTCTCCTGACATTTCTCAAGTTTATAGGGTTATTACCCCTGCAAACTGTACAGCCTATTTATATATGTTCATTTTGTGTAAGTTTTTTTCTACTGTATTTTATTGACTGCTCTTTTTATGTTATGTTTTATTTCGTGCTATCAGTTTGTTTTCTGTCATGTTCTTCCTCCTAAACTTAACGGGCCTCAGCGTAACTCATCTCACTAAATGAAACTGATGTAAACGCGCTGGATACGGTACCTCTGCGCGGCCACGTTCGCGTCCACCACGCCGACATTGCGCACCCAGGAGCGGACCGGATCCATGTCCTCGCCGCTGCGCTCCTTCACTGCGCTGACTTCTCGGATCAGATGCTCCTGGAGGCCGAACATTGACCTGCCCCGCGCCTCCTTTTGGACTTTTTCCTTTTTTATTTATTTAACGCACGAGTTTGGATGCGCTTCAGTTCCACGTTACGACGCACTCCACGAAGCTGATAGCAACAAGACAAAGTGTTTTCTGTTAGATTCCAGTAGGTCCTCAGTGCGTCCTCATAGTCCGCGTCCCGGTCTGGATGTAAGCGCGTGTGCAGTTGAGTGGACGCCCGTGAAGCTGCTCTCTCTCGGAGTGGGGTGCGTGTGCGAGGGGGCGGGGCCACACACAACATATGGAGCTGTGATTGTCGCCGGGAGCGCGCTGATTGGTGGAAAGTGCGCTCATTGTTTTTTGGGGGAGATTTTGAGCTTCGTTCAGTCCGAGTCCGAGCGAACTTCTGTCAGAGTTCAGAGCGCGGTGACATCACGTGACCAAGGAGTTTTGGACAGGTTTGAACTGGTTCACTTGTATGACATAGTGCTATCAGTTTTATTTTTGAAATGTCTTTAAATCTTCAATGAACAGCACAGTATTGTGGCTCTAATGGATGATTCTGGAGCTAGAGGTTACTGAAGAGACTAACCCATGTTCTGTAAATGAGTCTGAGTTACCATTAAAGCACTGAACTGCTTCACTGTTCATTTAAATGCCTGCTCCATAAAGGTTATTTCCACAGTATCTGCTGCTGAGACGTGGTCCATATTTAGGTTGAGACACATGCCTCAGTGAGGAGCTTGTTCCGGGACTGAGAGTCGTTTTTTATTTTTGATTTAGAGAACTCTGAGTTTGTTCTGAGAGTGTGTTGTTGTCACTGGCTCCATTCACAACAGACAGAACACAAAGCCTGTGTCATTGCTCCTGTTGGCTTCTCCAAACTGGGCTGTGCTGACACTTACCTGATCTAGAAAATAAGTTAACAATCATTATTGAAATAGCACTTTTAACTGTGACTTCAATTGCCAAAACATTTTTATAAGGCAATGTTTGTCAACTGTATGTTTTTTTTTTTTTATTAATTGACACTGACATTACTGTTTCTCTAGTTTGTTGTTTAGCCAGTGTTGATCCACAGATTTATTATTTTGCCGGTTGTGATGGGTCTTTTACACCAAAACAATCTGCTCACATTGGATCTGGTCAAATCAAACGTAGGATAACAATAACATCACAAAGAGTCGGACACTTCTCCCTGATCCATGTCAAGTGTTTAAGTTCTGGAGGCGGCTCTAAAGACCACATTTAGGCGTCAGGACCGGGTTCTGGGCAGACACTTAACACTGCACTGGATCCTTGTGGATCCTGATCTTTTTCTCCATCCTTCCATCTTGTTCAAACCAACAACACATTTATTATGTTTAAATGCACATTTAAACGTAATAAGTTTATTGAATAGGTCATATTTTCCAAATAAACAATGGCTTTCATGTTTTACATATTTTACCTTAAAAAAAATAGTTCAGATTTCTTTGCTTTAACCTTTTCTTTATGACTTTCATGTATTATATTTATATTCTATCATTTATTCTTCAGGGACACACCTTTGTGCCAGTCCCAAGCCCAGGTAAATCCAGAGAAAAACCTATGTCAAAACTAAAGATGTGATGATTTACTGAGACGACCCTTGAAATACATGGATCAGCCCAAAAAAGAGTAACAATTATTTTCCATCGGTCATATACGACTCAAACAACAGTAAAAAGCCTACATTAAAATAAATAGCACAAAAGAGTTTGACCCTTTTTACTCTTGTCTCGGTTTCTGACACAGAACTCTCAGGATCATAAATAAGACCAGGCCGAGGCTGAAGAGTCCTTAAATCTATTTTGAAAACTAGCACATCTAATAAATAATAAGACCCGTGGGATGTTACCAAAGATAAATCCACATATTTTTTTTCATATAAAGTGTCCTGTGTTTTTTTTATTATCAAATATTGTTGCGTAAGTGCCTTTATATTTTTTCTCCTCCCAATAAGACTGTTTATCTCATAAGAGTGGTTTAAGAGCTGAGAGAGAGAGTATGATTAAAAATGGACAAATATTTAACCCCACAGTTCTTCTGTGGCTCACTTCAGCCCCAACAGGAGTCAAAAAGACCACTTGAAAAACACAATAAAAGCCTGCGGTGGTGGCCCTCTTTGTCTTTTACTGTTAGTGCAGCATTATTGCTTCAGTTTCCTCTGAATGGCCCTGGAGCTGGGGGCCCTCGTGTCCCTGAATGGGCCCTAATGCAGATCCTGTTTGCTCTATTGACGCGTCCCACTGAAGACAAGTGCGCCCTCTCTCTCTCTCTCCGTCTGTTGCTGCTTCTTTCTTTTGACGCAGTGAGGACGCACAGCGGTGGCACATCACACAAAGGCCTCTGCGCCATCAATCAGCAGCAGGACGGCTTTAATTAACGCAGCACCGCGTCCCATCAGCGCAACGGACAGTTCAGGAGGAGGACTCTGGCTCGAGACACTGATTCGGACCTATTTGCGTAATTGCTGAAAAAGTTTGTCTTAAGCTTTTTGCGTTTTTGTTCCACTCAGAAATTGTGCAGCAGATTTTAAAATGACAATACAAACTTTTCTCTCACATATCCAAGAGCACAAAGACAAAGGCCAGGATTAAAGGGGTTAAATACGTCAGGTGTGTTGCACATGAGCAGAACAAGCACAATAGAGTTGCAGTAAAAGTATGCAGAGTGGTATAGAATAATAAAACTGAATATTGCATCTCTTGATTGTAAAACACAACAACAAATGGACACTTGTTACATTCTACTGAATAAATCTGACATAACTTTCTGCATTCAAGGGTTTTTCAGAGACATGTAAAGGTCATCTATTCAGGTTTCATTGTTGGTTTTGGAAAGACAAAGATTATAACTGTATAAAATCTAACAAATATATACAGTACGTGAACACTGATTTTAAGGTGAAATAAAATGTGGGTGACAGTGCTTTTGTTTTGAAAATGGATTTGTTCTGAAAACCAGTTCATTCTTGTGGCGTGGCAGAAAAGTGCAACTTAAATTTAGAGCTTAGAATAAAAAACTAATTTGAACTAATTTCATCTTGATGCAAGTTTGTAAAAGAAACCAACGATAAATATGTGTATAAAGATGGCAGACAAATATATCTTTATTATACATTTTTAATTTACGCCTTAAGGCTTCAATGTTTTGTGCCATTTCCATTGTTTTGTTCGTTCTTTACACCAGACCCTGTCATTAAAGTCTTTGAACACTAATCTACAGTTTACAGCTGAAAGAAGAACACCTGGCACAAATCCATTGAATATTCACATTTCTCTCTGTGACACGTTATTAGATTAAAATGAACAACATTTTGGCTGAGCTTACACTTGAGATTCAACTTTTACGTTTCTGATAGTTTTATCTTGACCATAACCTTATGGCAGTTAAAATGCAAGGTAAACTTTATGTGATTCTTTAAACATGTGTTTTATGTTTATGCACTCATTCTGTTGCACAAAGTTACAAAGACACTTTCACCTTCACTGAAGCCTGACTTTCTCACAGCTAATGATAAATCCAATGCATCAAACTGGACAAAAGTGAATAAAATAGATTTGATTTGTGGCATGACTTGTTTAAAACAACAGTAAACACATCCCACTGTCCATAAACCGTCCAAACTTTTCAACTCTAGACGAATCAAAGTCTAGATTTTAAAGGCTCTGAGTGAGTTGTGTTTGTGTTGGAGCCATGTGGGAGCATCAATAAAAGAGAAAGTGTGACTGGAGGCTGTTCTCGGAGCTCAGACCTCTATAGACCAGGGACTATTGTGTGCGCGTGGAGCTGCTGCGCGCGGACAATGCATGTAAATCTGTCCACGGACCTGCCTCAGCTCACCATCTGCCGGGACGCACACAAAAAAAGACTCTGGGAACCCCCTCCTCCTCCTCCTCCTCCTCCTCCTCAGTCAAGTCCTGTCTCAGTCCCGCCCTGTCGCCCCTCCCCTCCCTAGGCCTGGTCACGTGACTGACAGGAGCAGGGACAGGTCCACGAGCATCTGCACAGGGGACAGGGGCGATGGCTGGACTGGAATTCCTTCACTTTCCCTTCATCCTATAGCTAAGGTTCTTACCCATAATCCCACATTTCCCTCCCAGGAGCCACAAGGAGCACAAGACCTGTGACCTGCCATGTTCTCGTACCATTTAAGAGTTAGCGCTGGTCAGGTGTTCTACGAACGGGACAGAAACCACTTTGTATCTTCTACAGGTCCTGACGCAGATGTTCTGGGGAGCTACAAGTCTTTCTCTGTGGCCTCACATTCGAGTTTTCCTTCTGTAACTTTCAGAATCACAGTCCAACCCCTGCTCCTCTCACTCTGAACTGTTCCAGCTGATGCACTTCATTTATTTGTAGATACTACTGTGTGTGTGTGTGTGTGTGTGTGTGTGTGTGTGTGTGTGTGTGTGTGTGTGTGTGTGTGTGTGTGTGTGTGTGTGTGTGTGTGTGTGTGTGTGTGTGTGTGTGTGTATATACATATATATATATATATATATATATGTATATATATATATATATATATATATATATATATATATATATATATATATATATATATATATATATATATGTATATATACATATATATATATATATATGTATATATATATACATATATATATATATATACATATATATATATATGTATATATATATATATGTATACATATATATATATGTATACATATATATATATATATATGTATATATATCAGAGATCGCATTAACCGAATATTTTCCGTCATTGATGGGTTTTTTTAGAAAGGGACGGATAAATCTGAATGCCATCCGTCATTTTGACGGTTTATTCTGAGGATGATCTATTGTAATTCCTACTCCTGACCAGTTGGTGGCGAATGTACATATCAAGCAGCAATTATCTGTGTCTTTGTTACGCTGCATTCAGTTGCAAAAAGGTCACGGCAGCTGAGTGCGAGTAGTTTTTTCAAACCGCCAAAAAGTTTTGATATTGTAAATAAAGGTGAAAAAAGAGAGGATGAAGGAGGACAAACGGAGAACACTGATCAGTCACTGACAGCTGTTACGGGACAAAAAGGAGGTGAAGAAGCTGAGGTGGGAAGGAGGAATGTTCTGTGACATCTGTAGAAAAGCTAACACAAGTAACGGACTTGTCGGGGGGGCACAACAACAGCAACTGAATTAAGTTCAGTTCATTTTTATCGGAATCATGTTGTATAATATACTGCTTGCTCTAGAGTTCAATCACAAAATATCCTTTCACTTTTTGTGTATAGTGTTGTACTTAAATAAAACAAATAATCTGTCCACTATGCTCATCTTAAAAATTCCTGAAATGTGAGTAAAACAAAAAGCCATTATAAGTATTATTAAAGTATGAAAATTAAAAATGACAGATAATGATGGACGAGGACGGAAATTTTACAACTCTGTCAAAATGACAGAGAGTGAGAAAGTCTAGCTCTGATAGCTCTGATATATATGTACAAAGTATATATATGTCCTGCTCTGTGGATCCTTCTGTGGTTCTCTTTGAGGTTTCTCCAAGGCTCTTTTTTTTCCCCTGATGGAGGCTCTAAGGACAGGTGTTGTCTTGTACAGTCTGTGAAGCTGTTTGAGGCAACTCTTGTGATATTTAGCATAAATTTATTTGTGTTGACTTGACTCAAGAGTCCCACAGACTAAACCAGCTCAACAGGACTCCTTCCTCAACTATAACAACATTTTAGAGTTCCAACATCTGAAAGGAAGTAGCTCAAGGCACAGAATGTTTATATAAATGTAAATGTCAAGTGGAAAAGGGCTTCACGGTGATCAGTTTCAGTGGATTTATGATTAAAAGGTGCCTCATAATGGGATCAGACACAGGCCCCAGACTCTTTAGAACCGCCCCTGCTCATGATCCCGGGTCATTGAACGAGAGTCCCACAGGTGATGCCCACCACGAGCCTCAGGACGGGGTCTGATGCGTGTCCTTTCTGCTCCCGTGAAGCGTGGAGCGCGAGGATTAACGCGTCACGAGCCTAATCCGCGTGCGTTCCGAGGCCGAGGGGAATCACTGACTCCTAAAGCAAACAATGGGGTTGGTATCGTGTGCCGGCCGCTCCCAGGGGACCCGCGAGCCCACTGTCCTGCGGAGGTCATCGGGGGCGTGGCCGTGCGCGTGCGTGTGCAGCAGCTGGTTTGTGTCACGCCTCTGTTCAGCCTCAGAGGAAACCGCTGCGTTAATGCGCACAGCACGAGGTCATCGATCCTCTTCAGGAACCCGGATTGTGTTTACTTATTTAGACCAAAAGATGCACCATCAGCCCCTCCTTCCCTCAGCGCCAGGGCACGCGCACACGCCCAATTAAAGCTCTTTTTTAACCACATCCCAATCTGTGACAACTTTACGCACAAGGACTGTTCAGGATGCGCGTAATGGTCACTCCTACAACCACAGACGCACAGAGACTGGGGGCAGGAGGTACCTGGGGAAAAGATGGCATCCATGCAGGCTTTAGATACAGTCATTTTCATTCAAATACATTCTACAGTTGACTTGCATCTGGGAAAAAAAATCAGCTCTTTACAGTCTATTCTGCTCTAACACCAGTCAGGAAGTACAGATATCCAACCTGTAACAAACTATTTCATTTATCTTACATTTGTATCTCTTCCAATAATGTTATGAATGCATTAAATGTGCTCACATCCTGCACAATAATAATGAACATGTTCTTATTTGATGTTGCATCGTCTCCATTTAGCTGCACTGTTCTTTAAGTTGTTCTAGTTTAAGTCTGTCTCCATTAATGTGTCTTTATTATTATATAAAGATCAATAGACTGTTCCTCTAACCTCAAACCCACATGCAAAAAATCTGGACATCACTTTTGAGAACGAGCTGAATTTCAACAAACAAGTCCAAGTCCTTCTTATCATCTGCCAACTTAGAAAAGGTTCTCCACACAGTGGTTTCATCCAGGTACATCTGCAATAAATCCTCTACGACTGGTACAAAATGCAGCAGCTTGATTACTAAGATCCAGGAGACATGTCCACGTCGCACCCACCCTTCTGCTCTACACCAGCTCCCTGTTCAAAACCCTTTAAATCTCTTCATGGTCTTACATCTCTGACCTCCTCGTTCCATATGACACCACTCGACCTCTCAGCTCTTCCCATCGTGACCTGTCAGCTGGGAACTCGGAAAAAGATTGAGGATAGAGCCCATCTTAAAAGTTAGTTCTATTTTCTGTCTTTTAACTGTATTTAAAATCACTTTTTATGGGAAATGTATTTGTTTTGCTGTATAAATTAAATACAGCACAGCACCTGTCCTGAGACCGAGGGCACCGCTAAAATGGGATCATTATTTGAGCTACTGGTGCCATCTGCTGGCTGGGTTTATATCACCACAGATAACTTTAAAGACTTATTTATTCAAAGAATGAATAAATGAAGAGAACAAGAGTAAGTTATTCCACATTTATTTTTGAAGTCAATACAGCAAAAAAAACTTAAGATTTTCAAATTACGTCTCATATAAATTATTGCATTCTTTTGTTCACATTGTTAGGTTGTTTTTCAGATAAAGAGAAAAAGATTCAAGTGTAAATCATTGCAGCTACATCACATCACCTTCTGTTTAAGGCACTTTATAATAATCACTTCCAGTTGGTTTTGCTGCAGAAGATGTTTTTAAAAAACAGTCACAGAAAACATTTAACCCAAGATTTAAATCATATATGACTCATGGAAAGACAGAGACAGACACAGATTTGAGAAAAACAACAGACTGCAGAGATAAGATTAATGTTCCTTCAGACAGAATAAACTTCTATTTCTACACATACATTCTGTCACGTTACTTTATCCATAATCTGGGTTTTGGAGGTTCTTTTTTACTTACAATATAACAAAAACTAGTTTATTTTTATCTTAATCTGGAAGGAGCAGTTTGTTCTTTCAAAGAATACTCCTGGCAGTTCAAGGTGTTTAATCAAATAAGACCAGGATGAAACTTTTGTAAAAATGACATTTACACAGAAATGTTTAAATATATAATAATGGAATTATTTTGCTTTTTTGTAATTTATTGAATAGTGGTTGAGAACATTTAAGTCCCATAAAAACATTCAAATATATGTATATTTCTTCTTTGCAAATATGTTTTTATCTCCTACTAATTATATCAGATGAGAAAAATATATATATATCAGAAAAACATTTTTGTTAAATTTTTCCGAGGTCTCAGGTTAGCCTAAGACAACAAGGAAAATATGAACTAAACCTACTTTGCTCACATTGGGACTTAAACTGGGATCTCAAAAACAGTACAAAGAGTTGGTATTTTGTAAACGCTAACATTATTTTTCTAAATCTTAGGAAACAAATACAAAATTCTTGCTGAAAAAAAAAAAAGTGAAAAAGTTGACAATGCTAAATTTAACGTGTCATTGGAATGTCTCATGTTTAAACTAAGGCCTTGTCTTTAAAACCCCTTTTATTCAGTAAAAAGCAAGTGCCCTGAGAACTGGCTGTCCTTGACCAGACCGCTCTTGCCCGTGGTGATGGCCAGGTAGACCTTGTCGCCCTTGTCCAGCCGGGCCAGAGTGACGCCGGTTGAGGTGAGGTAGCCGTCGTGCCGCGTGGTGTACAAGTGCAGGATGCGCTCGCGGTCTCGCATCAGGTCCACTGTTGCCTCGTCGTTGGAAATCAGCAGGTACACGTGGAACTCGTAGACCCCCGGGATCGTGCAGGTGAATATGCCGGTCTTGGGGTCGTAGCTCTTCTGTTTGTTGTAGATCACCTCGTTGAAGATGAGGGGCTTGTACTGTTTGGGGATATCGTTGCCAAGACGTGCAGCGAAAGCGACTTTAACGACGGGGCCTGGGGGTCCGGGTGGTCCTGGAAGGTCAAAGACATGCAGTTATTAACACAAGCTCATTATGGTTAAACTCATTGTGATAAAGGTTTATGTTACTGAGAGGAATTAATCTGAGTGATAGGATCTAATCTTTAACCATGCGTCACTGACTATACACCTTTTGTCAGGATGTATTTGTGAAGACATTTACCTTGTGGTCCTGGTGGTCCTCTTGAGCCTTTTGCTAAAATAGAAAAGAAAAAAAACATATGTTGATTAAAAATGCAATTAAAATGCTTTTCACTATTTTGTCCAAGAGTTCTAGTCAACTTACAACTGTCCTCCTGCCACGGACTGAGGTCGAACGCTGGGATTTTGGAGCAATGGGTGTAGCCGTCCCCTCGGGGCCGGTACTGGAAGGGGTTGTGTGGGAGCTCGGTGATGCCTGTGTTGTCACAAATGATCCGAGCCAGAGAGGCTTCCCTCAGAGATGCTTTCTGCTGCTCGGTGAAGACACCGTCGTTCTCCCACCACAGTCTGAAACAAACATTTGATTTAAAGTTCTTGAGTTACTGTAAAAATAAAATAAAAATGTTATTATTTGTGTTTTTAACATGGATATTGTAGATCTTAATATACTTATACCTGTACTGTATGTCTGAATATTTGTTACTGGAGTTCTTTCCACACTTTTTTTGTAAACCCATTCCCTATTTCTTTTTATTAAATGTCCATAGACTCTTTAAATGATTGCGTTAAAGTTTTATTGGAACAAATCAAATTTTCCACAACCTACTCTTGGGTCCCTACCAAATGTTTTTGTCTGATTTGCATTGAATAATTTTTATTTGTAGTAAAACTGACATGTTAGTTGTTTTAAATGCTTTCATGAAGCTCATTGTCACCTGTCTCCGTGGCGTATCCTCTGGAACTGATCCGCTATGAGGCAGGCGAACAGAGGTCCCACTCGGCCGCCTTTGATGGGTGGCTCGGCCAATCCTCCCAGCCACACGTCGATGTTCTCTGGAGTCTTGTACAGCGCCAGGAGCCGCTCCGCCAGGTCCTTGTTCTTCAGCACTTTACCCAACTCCTCCACGTTCTGGGGCTGGGACAGACCACAGAACTCCCGCCACTTGTTGTATCCTGAAAAAGAAGAGTTGTTTTTAAGTCTGGTTGCACTACATTAGAAAAACGTGCTATTTGTGATACTATTGACTGAAAACTGTTCAGTTCAAACAGACTCTGGTGTGGTTTGTTCACTTGGATAAATGTAATTGCTTGTCATTTAAACCTCAGTGTGTGCTAAACATGGGCCAAGACCTTTTAAAAAAGCAGGTCTCTGCCCATGTCCAACTTAATTCTGGGCCAATTTGATTGAGATTTGAACCCCACATGGACCATAGACTTTTAAACAAACAAAAAACAGGAAGAGTGTGATGAGAGGAGACACTAATATTTGGTGACTTGGAATAAATTTTATTGAGCAGAAAGGGAAAAAATTATTTAAATAAAGCAATTCCACGCCATTACGTCATAAAAGTTATACTGTCAGACTGAGCCCTTATCCACACACCCTGATGATAGTGCCATCTAGTGAGTTTCTGGAGAATAGCACACTCTGTTGTGTTGTTTGGTTCAGAGTCACTGAACTGCCAAATTATTTTAGTGTCAAAGGGAGCCAGTGTTTTTGGAGCCAAACCCAAACTGAAAGAGTCTTTTGTAACATAACCCTTTTTCTGATTGAGTGAAATTAAAAATACCTGGCAGCCCGTGGTCTCGTCCTCGCTGCATGTTCAGAGAGCCCAGGTCCAGAGCAAGAGCAGCGGTGAATTTAAACAGTCTCTCTCTCAGCTCGTCCGCCATCATGTGATTCTGAGTCTTGAGCTTGGCTGGACGTCCCATTGCACCTCTCAGGAGCGGGTCCACACCACCTGTAAAACAAGATTTACAGAGCTTTTTAAAGTATTTTCATCAACCTTGAGTGCAGCTTCCTTTACAGGCGAACACATCAGGGTCCCACCTTCAAAAACTACCCTCCACGGAGCACTGAAGGCCTTGTGCAGCAGTGTACTGGGGTACTGCGGGTGCTCGTTGTAGTTCTCGTCCAGACGGAAAATGGTGGGGTGAACCATGAGATGAGCGAAGCGGTAGGCGGCGGTGGCGAACACGTTGGCGATGCTGGGATCCACCTCATCATCGTAGCCGGGATACGTGGACAACCTCTCAGCAATCACGTCTGGGCCCAGGATGTGGAACAGGTAGTCTCGGAAAGTAATGACCTACGATGACAAGACAAGTTATGTTACAGTTTTGTGTCATAAGTAAACAATTCTACAAAGAAAATCTGAAAATCCATAGTTTTCGGTGAAGCTACACGAAACAACTATGGCTCAGTGCTTAAAACTAAACATCTCTGTCTAATCAACCGTGTTCATAACCTCTGTCATAAACACTTTATACCAGACATGGCAGGGCCTTTCTGTGTGGAGTTCTCCCCGTGTCTGATTAGGTTTCCTCCCAGTACTCCAGTTTCCCCCATCACTAAAGACATGTACAATATAGGACTACAGATGGAAATTAGCTTATTCAAATCCAACTTAAACCTTTTCAAATACAACTAAAACGTGTTTCTGAAACATACTCTAAATGAACACACAAAAAAGTGCTGTGTAAAGCCGGGTCTGGAGTCTCACCTGAGAGATTCCTCCCAAGATCTTGCGAGCCTCCTGATACAGCTTTGTTCCGTTCCAGTGAGGGTTGAGCTGAGCAAGTTTCCGGGCCAGACGGTTGTGCTCTCGTAGCATCACAGTGTGGATAGTGGTCAGTGCAATGTTCTCATTAACGCGCCCGTCACCTGCAGACGCACCACATCAGAGAATATTCAAGTGAAGTTATGAACCAGAAATAAAAGAGTCAACGGACATTTTATACACTTGTTTGTTCAGTCCATGGGGCATTTGGTGCAAAAAGATGTTGCTTGTAAAAAGGTCAATAAATGACAATAAAAGAAAACTTTTACTGTTGTAAGAATTATCATCCTTAAGAGAAATATGGTAAATAAAATATTAATTCAAACTTTCACTATTGTTCAATTTGTGAATGAAATGTCTGACGTAGCTTCAACCTAACACACATAAGTTCTCCACTCACCGGCCACAAAGCAGGGCACCTCTTCAGCGTTGCTGGTGTTGGTGATGCGCCCCCTGGTGGCGCATGTGTTTGGCTGTGCGGTGCTGAACGGCAGGAGCTCACGGCCATTATCGTTGAACTGGTCGTTGACCCTCATCAGACCCAGGTCGGAGGTGAGGTCCCGGAGCGAGCGGGCTTTAGTGTCGTCAGCGCCGTACACCTGCCCCACGTCGAGGAAGGACGTCAGAGCGTTCATCTGCTGCCGCTGTCTCCCGGAGGAGCAGGCCGGAGACGAGCGGATGAATGGCATACAGAGGCCCTGGGAAATCCTGGTGTCGTTGGCAGGAATCTGGGAAGAACACGAGAACTGGTTTAGAAACGGATGTGTGCTGAGGGAAAATAACACTTAACCAATAATTATAAGAGGGAATTGTTTTTTCAATTTGTTTTGGCTCAATTCAGCTCAAATCTCAGTTTAGTGTTACTCATTGTTTGAAAACTCGTCCAAAAACGTCCAAAGTCCGGCCCGGGAGCTAATCGTGGTACAAAGTGAGGTTTGCGACCATCAGCTTTAGAGATAAAATGATTGGCCCCAACAATAAGACACAAAATACAATATCTGTTTAAATTTTACTAAAACCTGTTCAAATACAACTAAAACCTGTTCAAATTCTACTAAAACTAGTTAAAATCCAACTAAAACCTGTCCAAATCCAACTAAAGGCTGTCCAAATGTATCTAAAACCTGTTCCAATCCAACAAAAACCTGGTTAAACCCAATTGAAACCTGTTTAAATCCATGTAAAAGGGGCTTAAATGTTTCTTTTTCCCACTGACTGACAACAACCCATTTGCTCCTGAACACTTGTGACCTCACAACGTAACAACACTGACCTCGATGGGGAAGCAGGGCTCGGTGCGCTCGCAGCTCTTCGAACAGTCCACTGTGGAGTTGACCGGGCGAATGATGGGCGACTGGGGCGTCAGCGTCAGGTCGTGGTCAGTCCACTGAGCGAAGAACGTCACCAACATCGAGTAGAGCGGGTCGGTCTCCACGTCGTTGCCCGTCGCCAGGATTTGGTTGGACACGAGCCTCACCTGCACAAAGATTTCAGGTCATTACAGGCGTCAGCATTTACAATTGTAGTGCATTCTGGTTGAAAATATCTGTAGCTAATTATAAGGACTGTATAGGAAACTGGTGGAAGACATGTTTTTCAAGAACTGAACATTTAACATTTAATCATGCTACTCAGTTAGCCTAGAAACATTAACTATGTTTTTCTTGATGTGTTTCATTTTGTTTGAATTTTTGTAACAACATTACAAGCTGTAATACTGAGGGCATAACTACACTTTTAACAAGGATTCATCTTTAGCTCAGTATTAGCTGTTGAACAATTTCACTGAGTAGTGTACAATGTCTTCATATCACCACTAGAGGGCACACAAGTGTCTGCTAATGAGAACAAGTTTAACAGGATGAAAGTAGAACAAAGCCAAAAAGCCATGTCCACGTTTAAAGACGCAGATTAAAGCATTAAAACATTATATTCAAAGGTTCTATCTGCTTAAAAAGTCACAAGAAACGTCTTATATTTGTCCTAATGACGTAGTAATGATAATAAAATACCAGTGGCAGAAAATGTCCGTTGACAGTGACGTTCCGGTCCCAGCCTTTGGGCCGAGAAATACCGTCCTGGTACTCGGCAGAAATCTGGCGCAGCAGAGGGGTGTTGGAGGCTCCCCAGCGAGGATGGTTCCTGAAGAAAAGGAGAGGGGTTAACTTCAGTTCAAGTTCTGTTATTAGAACACAACGTCCTGGACTGGTTTAGTATCATTTGACTGTTTTAATTTGTAATGTGTTTGGCTTTTTTTGAGTTTTATTAGTTTTTTTTGCCTATTTTCCTAATTTTTATGCACATTTAATTTAATTAAGTTTATGGATTTTTTTTATGTTCAATATTTTAGCTTACTTTTTTATGACTAGAATTTTGATTGTCTTTAATATATATATATATATATATATATATATATTAAAAACACAAAATATATTTAACAACAATAATAAAAAATTCAATACATAATTAATATTAAAACCAATCATTGTAAAGTAAGTTATGACATAAAAGTTCCCGACCCTGAGTTTGTTAAAAAATAAGAGTGTGGACTGGAAACAGTGAGCTGCATCTTAGGTGTATTAGAACATATACTCTGTTTAAATTGACAGATATAATGATAAAACCTGAATAAATGATATAAATGAGTTGGAAGCTCACTTGTTGTTGCAGACGCCGCTCGCCGTGCGATACTTGTCTGAATCGGGGAGACTGACACACAACGGGATAGCATCCAGGCGAGTGCAGCCGGCCTCTTCAGCGATGGCCTGGATGTCCGCCTGAGAGAGTTCTGATGGAGAAATACAAGAATTAACACCTCCAATGGTGCTTTATTAAGACTATAAAGCACCACCACTTTATCTCATTAAAATGTATAGTGTCCTTTTTACATTGTGCTGTTTCTGTTCAACTATTTACTCACTTGTTGGACTTGAGTTGCTTTTTAATGGATTAAACTCAGTGTTTTTTTATTTTGACATGTGTGAGAAACAAATGGCTTATATTATTTTTAAACCTGTTTTCTGTGAATCATTGCAGTAAAAGATTTTCCCTTCTTCACAGAGAAGCAGAAAGATGTCACTTTGTCAGTGTACACCTCTCATTAACTTCTTGGCATGTGTTGTTTTTAGCACAAATCTCTCATTTATTTGTTTTCAGTGCCTTTCTGTATCTTTTTATGGATGTTTTTTTCATACTGTCTCTTTAATTATTTTGAATATATCCAGGTCTAAACCAAAGCTAGACTCAAAAAAAAAACTATAGAAACACAAAACCAAACCAGGCCCAAGCACAAACCCAAGGATAAACTCATGACTCAAAACAATGACAGCTAAACTTGGAAAAACACAATTAACCATTAACATTACGCAGGTCTAAACCAGTGTGACCAGTTGTCTGTCACTGACTCTTAATGAAAATATTTTAATTGTCCAGACTGGATCTTCTCCAAAGCAGAGCTGTGCCAATTTCCTACAACAAGCTATGTTTTTAAAAAAGTTAAAAAAAAAACAACATCTGGGTTTTATGTTTTTCTTTTGCTTTTCATTTTCTCGAGTGAGGATTATGACTCTACAGTGTTCAGCTGCACCTTTTGGAAGGTGGACCCTTCTGATGGAACCAAAGGACGCAGTACATTTTTGGACACACTTCTGGATTTCTTTTTGAAAAACGTATTGATCCTGACCCGTCCCATAACTGTCCAGGTTGTTACACCGCTTTTCTAAAAATTTCCCCAACATGACATTTAATTCTCACACAAGATACCGGCGTTACCTGTTGAGTTAGTACTGGTGGCGCGCCTGCGTCGTCTGTTCATAGACCCCTGGAGGTGGATGATGGCGTAGTCCATGTAGTCGGCAGCGCGTACAGCCACTCGAGTGAGTCCCGAAGGCTGCTTCATCAGCCTCAGGACGTCGGCCGGAGAAGCGTCGTTACGCTTCACGCGGTCAATGCTCCTGCGAAAACAGACTTAACCCATGAGAGAACAGAACAACACCGAAGAAGAAAAAGTCCAGTGTTGTGTAGTACTCACTCTCGTCTGGAGTACTCATAAGCAGAGTCCACGCTCACTTTGGCCGCTCTCACAGCTTTTTGGATCTCACTTCTGCTCAGGTCTGAAAAAAAGACATATTTTAGACTTGAATGCCTAATTTCGGTTTATTACAGAACTGCTACAGATATTATCAAGGACTTATTGCAAAAAGAAAAGGGAAAAAAAATATTGACCATAGCTTCCACTGAGTTCAGCCCTAACTCAACCAATCGACACATTACAGTAATACAGAAAAGGAAACACTAACTGAACATACTGTATATACCACCAACTTTCTATTTGTCTTTTTGAGCCTGTCTTCCGCCTGTATGTGTCCACACACAACAGTCTCTGATGGACCTGAGGAACTGTGATAAAGTGCATCCAAGGCCTCATGAACATTCTTTAGATTATATCAGAATAATCAAGAACAAGCTGCTGTTTCTTTTGTTTTCTACACAGGTTGGTCTCTATCTTTTCTAGCGTCTGTTTTATATTTTATTCAATCTATAAACTTTTATTCTATTTATTTTTCTATTGCTGTTGGGATTACATATATATTTTTATTTTATTGCATGCACACCTTTTTAAACCTTTTTGTACGCTGTAAAATTTGACTAGTTAACTTTACTTGAAAAAAGCGGGAAAAAAGTATTATTAGTTTAAAGTCATGTTTACTCATTTACTACCTTTATAGTTTACTTAATTGACTCTTGTGTGTTAGTAATGTTTATTTTTGAGAACTTGTTAATTTCAAGTAAAGTTGACTTATTTTAATTGAGTGACTTGATTTGTCTAAGTGAGTCTAAAAGCTGCTGTACAAATGGATTTCCAATCTGTGGGATGAATAAAGTCCTATCATATCCTACATTACTGTCTTAGTTCCTACACATCCTTGGTAACTGTGATAACTTTTGGTTTTTGCACATAATTGCAATAAAATAATTTATTTACATGTTTGTAAATTTATTTGTAGCCACTTCATCAAATCAAAACAAAATCCACATTGTTAATTATTTGCTGTTAGTCAGGATTATTGTCTTATTATGTGTACTTACCCGCCTGCACCTGCCACTGCAGACACAAGAGCAGCCCGAGAGGAAGCAGACACAGGGACAGCTTCATATCTGCACAGAACACACAGCTGTTTTAGTAAATATTATATCTCAATATGACAAAATGACAAGTGTCTAAAAGTGGATGAAGAGGAGACCTGTGGAATATCAGATTCTTTCTTTGTCTGTAGCATCCAAACCTGGTCCTGCTTCAGTCAGGCTCCAGTGTGTCCTGGGGTTTGAAGCCTGGAACCTTTATAGCAGCGTGTACAGCCCTTTGGAATTTTTGTGTTTTGATAATTCAGAAGAAAGGTATTCTCTCTTCCTTGTTCCTGTTAACACCCATGTTCAAAAAGTACAGAGGATGACCAGGAGGAAGAAGAAACCTATGTCCAGTAAGTCTCATAACTCTACAGGGGGTGTATTATTAAGTAAAGAGCATATATAATAATTACATGCGTTATTGAAAAACTCATTGAGTGGCTTAGAGGAGACATGCTTGCTCCTGCAAACTGAAAATTAGGTAAAAATGTGTATGTTGAAGATGAGGCTAAAACAGATTAAAGAACGATGTTTAAAATTTTTCTTTGTGCTTTTCAGGACGAAGACAATCCAGAGCCACTGTAGGGTGTGGATACAGTTCTTTATGAATTGTACTTTATTTTTGTCCTTGTTAAACAGGGTGTCATTAATAAATAATTGGGTTGGGCATGGCCTTTCTGTGAGCAGTCTGTATGTTCTCTTTGTGCTCAGCTGGGTTTTCTTCTGGTTTCTCCACCAACATGAAATAACATGCTGTAGTCTCCAGTCAGTCACATGACCCATTAGACAAGGCAAGGCAGTTTTATTTATACAGCAAAGTGCTTTATAGAAATAAAATACACATTTCTGTGAGGAGTCTGCATGTCCTCCACGTGCTACTGTGGGTTCTCTCCAGGTACTCCGGTTCCTCCCACCGTCCAAACACATTCATGTACAGGTCAATTGGCAACTCTAAAGTGTCCCTAGTGAATGAATGTGAGAGGAAGGGTTGTCTGTCACTGTCTGTCTCTAAGTGTTAACCCTGCGACAAACTGGACACTGTCCAGGGTGTACCCCGCCTCAGACCCAAAGTTGCTGGGATAGGCTCCAGTCACCCGCGACCCCTAACGGGACTAAGAGAATAAAGAAAATAAATAAATTAAAGAAAGAATGAAAAAATTAAACAAGTCTGGGGCCTCATTTATAAAGCTTGTAAACGCTCCACCTTCCATCAAATATAACTTTGCCCTACACCAGCTTTGACCCTAACCCCCGACCCCTGACCCTGGCGCACAATATTCTGGAGCCCTGGCACAAAGTCAATCCACAGGGTGAGGCAATGAACTGAAGCAGGTTTGCTTTGTTTTATTTCACTTTATTTCTCATATGAATTTTATTTAGGTACAATTGTTAAGCAAAAGTATTGTTTTAAATAAAAAGAATGTTGTTTCTTTTTTATAATTTGCCTCAATATTTACCAAAGTAGAAGAAAGAAAAATAAAATGTATTCATAGATGATATTTTATATTAAAATAACTCAATGTGTTTTACAGAAATTTCACAAAAGTTGTAGCAAACAATAAACTTAAATAAAATATATATAAATAAAAGAAATAATAGTTAAAAAATAAATGTGTATGCAGGAACAGATGTGCTACAGTCATTAATAAACAAGTCATAAAAGGTGTGTTTTGAGTCTTATTTCACCAGCTTTGGACTGAAAACGAGGAACAACAAGTCCAGCTGCTGAGGTAAAACGGTTCTTTTTGCTAAAACGTCATGGTCCTGTTGTGAAGACGGGCTGATCCTGATGAATCAGAGACTGGATTTATGATGTATAACTATTGGACATGATCCTGAGCAGTTCCTTACGCACGGCATTGTCTATATAGAAAATCCTTTTTTTGGACTGTATGGGATTTTTTTCATTGCAATCCCTTGAGTGGTCACTGATCAAATTGGCGGCAGGGGAAAGAGGGCAGTACTTTATCCAGCTCTAATTACACATGGGTTAAATGCAGAAAATGAGTAAAACAGAAACAACACTGTCCTCTCACTCTTTCTTGCTCAGACTCTCTCTGCATTAAGTGTGTCAGGTACAGTTGTTCTCATAACTTTACATACCCTGGCCATTTTTCAGAGAATATGAATGGTAACACCTTTTTTTCACTCAGAGTGGTTGGGTAAAGCTATTATTAAAGTTATTGTCAAACAACTGTGTTTACAATTTTTAAAACATAATGACAACAGAAACTACCCAAATGACCCTCATCAAAAGATGGTGATTTTGGCCTGATAACATGCGCACAATTTGACACAAACAGGTTTGAACGGCTACTAAAGATAACCATCCTCATCTGTGATATGTTTGCTTGTAATCAGTGTGTGTATAAAAGGTCAGTGAGTTTCTGGGCTCCTGACAGACCCTTGAATCTTTCATCCAGTGCTGCACTGACTTTTCTGTCTGAGTCATGGGGAAAGCAAAATAATTGTCAAATGATCTGCGGGAAAAGGTAATTGAACTGTATAAAACAGGAAAGATATTCAAGGAATTGAGAATGCTAATCAGCAGTGTTCACACTCTAATAAAGAAGTGGAAAATGAGGGATTCTGTTGAAACCAAACCAAACTTAGGTAGACCAAGTAAAATTTCAGCCACAGCTGCCAGGAATAACTTCAGCTAAAATACAGGACTGACCTGTATGGCCTGTCAGGCCTATGATGAAAGGTACACCAAAAAGTGCTAAATATAACTGCAACAATAGGCAGGTGTAATAATAATATGAGAGGTTGAGAGTGTACCTACACCTACAGCCAGTGTGAGCGTGTACCTACAACTACAACCAGTGTGAGAGTGTACCTACAACTACAACCAGTGTGAGAGTGTACCTACAGCTATAGCCAGTGTGAGAGTGTACCTACAGCTATAGCCAGTGTGAGAGTGTACCTACAGCTATAGCCAGTGTGAGCGTGTACCTACAACTACAACCAGTGTGAGAGTGTACCTACAACTACAGCCAGTGTGAGAGTGTACCTACAGCTACAGCCAGTGTGAGAGTGTACCTACAGCTACAGCCAGTGTGAGAATGTACCTACAGCTACAGCCAGTGTGAGAATGTACCAACAGCTATAGCCAGTGTGAGAGTGTACCTACAGCTACAGCCAGTGTGAGAGTGTACCAACAGCTACAACCAGTGTGAGCGTGTACCTACAGCTACAGCCAGTGTGAGAGTGTACCTACAGCTACAGCCAGTGTGAGAATGTACCTACAGCTACAACCAGTGTGAGAATGTACCTACAGCTACAGCCAGTGTGAGAATGTACCAACAGCTATAGCCAGTGTGAGAGTGTACCTACAGCTACAGCCAGTGTGAGAGTGTACCAACAGCTACAACCAGTGTGAGCGTGTACCTACAGCTATAGCCAGTGTGAGAGTGTACCTACAGCTATAGCCAGTGTGAGAGTGTACCTACAGCTACAGCCAGTGTGAGAGTGTACCAACAGCTACAACCAGTGTGAGAGTGTACCTACAGCTACAGCCAGTGTGAGAGTGTACCAACAGCTACAGCCAGTGTGAGAATGTACCTACAGCTACAGCCAGTGTGAGCGTGTACCTACAGCTATAGCCAGTGTGAGAGTGTACCAACAGCTACAACCAGTGTGAGCGTGTACCTACAGCTATAGCCAGTGTGAGAGTGTACCTACAGCTATAGCCAGTGTGAGAGTGTACCAACAGCTATAGCCAGTGTGAGAGTGTACCAACAGCTACAGCCAGTGTGAGAGTGTACCAACAGCTACAACCAGTGTGAGCGTGTACCTACAGCTATAGCCAGTGTGAGAGTGTACCAACAGCTACAGCCAGTGTGAGAGTGTACCAACAGCTACAGCCAGTGTGAGAGTGTACCAACAGCTACAACCAGTGTGAGCGTGTACCTACAGCTATAGCCAGTGTGAGAGTGTACCTACAGCTACAGCCAGTGTGAGAGTGTACCAACAGCTACAGCCAGTGTGAGAGTGTACCAACAGCTACAACCAGTGTGAGCGTGTACCTACAGCTATAGCCAGTGTGAGAGTGTACCTACAGCTACAGCCAGTGTGAGAGTGTACCAACAGCTATAGCCAGTGTGAGAGTGTACCAACAGCTATAGCCAGTGTGAGAGTGTACCAACAGCTACAACCAGTGTGAGAGTGTACCAACAGCTACAACCAGTGTGAGAGTGTACCTACAGCTATAGCCAGTGTGAGAGTGTACCAACAGCTATAGCCAGTGTGAGAGTGTACCAACAGCTACAACCAGTGTGAGCGTGTACCTACAGCTATAGCCAGTGTGAGAGTGTACCAACAGCTACAGCCAGTGTGAGAGTGTACCAACAGCTATAGCCAGTGTGAGAGTGTACCTACAGCTATAGCCAGTGTGAGCGTGTACCTACAACTACAACCAGTGTGAGAGTGTACCTACAACTACAGCCAGTGTGAGAGTGTACCTACAGCTACAGCCAGTGTGAGAGTGTACCTACAGCTACAGCCAGTGTGAGAATGTACCTACAGCTACAGCCAGTGTGAGAATGTACCAACAGCTATAGCCAGTGTGAGAGTGTACCTACAGCTACAGCCAGTGTGAGAGTGTACCAACAGCTACAACCAGTGTGAGCGTGTACCTACAGCTACAGCCAGTGTGAGAGTGTACCTACAGCTACAGCCAGTGTGAGAATGTACCTACAGCTACAACCAGTGTGAGAATGTACCTACAGCTACAGCCAGTGTGAGAATGTACCAACAGCTATAGCCAGTGTGA
This sequence comes from Perccottus glenii, assembly GCA_024416835.2. Taxonomy (NCBI): domain Eukaryota; kingdom Metazoa; phylum Chordata; class Actinopteri; order Gobiiformes; family Odontobutidae; genus Perccottus; species Perccottus glenii. Next base: position 31,034,914 of record CM044556.2, on the reverse strand, counting down.
GTGTACCTACAGCTACAGCCAGTGTGAGAGTGTACCAACAGCTACAACCAGTGTGAGCGTGTACCTACAGCTATAGCCAGTGTGAGTGTACCTACAGCTATAGCCAGTGTGAGAGTGTACCTACAGCTACAGCCAGTGTGAGAGTGTACCAACAGCTACAACCAGTGTGAGAGTGTACCTACAGCTACAGCCAGTGTGAGAGTGTACCAACAGCTACAGCCAGTGTGAGAATGTACCTACAGCTACAGCCAGTGTGAGCGTGTACCTACAGCTATAGCCAGTGTGAGAGTGTACCAACAGCTACAACCAGTGTGAGCGTGTACCTACAGCTATAGCCAGTGTGAGAGTGTACCTACAGCTATAGCCAGTGTGAGAGTGTACCAACAGCTATAGCCAGTGTGAGAGTGTACCAACAGCTACAGCCAGTGTGAGAGTGTACCAACAGCTACAACCAGTGTGAGCGTGTACCTACAGCTATAGCCAGTGTGAGAGTGTACCAACAGCTACAGCCAGTGTGAGAGTGTACCAACAGCTACAGCCAGTGTGAGAGTGTACCAACAGCTACAACCAGTGTGAGCGTGTACCTACAGCTATAGCCAGTGTGAGAGTGTACCTACAGCTACAGCCAGTGTGAGAGTGTACCAACAGCTACAGCCAGTGTGAGAGTGTACCAACAGCTACAACCAGTGTGAGCGTGTACCTACAGCTATAGCCAGTGTGAGAGTGTACCTACAGCTATAGCCAGTGTGAGAGTGTACCAACAGCTATAGCCAGTGTGAGAGTGTACCTACAGCTATAGCCAGTGTGAGAGTGTACCAACAGCTATAGCCAGTGTGAGAGTGTACCTACAGCTATAGCCAGTGTGAGAGTGTACCTACAGCTATAGCCAGTGTGAGCGTGTACCTACAACTACAACCAGTGTGAGAGTGTACCTACAACTACAGCCAGTGTGAGAGTGTACCTACAGCTACAGCCAGTGTGAGAGTGTACCTACAGCTATAGCCAGTGTGAGAGTGTACCTACAGCTACAACCAGTGTGAGCGTGTACCTACAGCTACAGCCAGTGTGAGAATGTACCTACAGCTACAGCCAGTGTGAGAATGTACCAACAGCTATAGCCAGTGTGAGAGTGTACCAACAGCTACAACCAGTGTGAGAGTGTACCTACAGCTACAGCCAGTGTGAGAGTGTACCAACAGCTACAGCCAGTGTGAGAATGTACCTACAGCTACAGCCAGTGTGAGAATGTACCAACAGCTACAGCCAGTGTGAGAGTGTACCTACAGCTACAGCCAGTGTGAGAATGTACCTACAGCTACAGCCAGTGTGAGAATGTACCAACAGCTACAGCCAGTGTGAGAGTGTACCTACAGCTACAGCCAGTGTGAGAATGTACCTACAGCTACAGCCAGTGTGAGAGTGTACCTACAACTACAACCAGTGTGAGAGTGTACCTACAGCTACAGCCAGTGTGAGAATGTACCTACAACTACAACCAGTGTGAGAGTGTACCTACAGCTATAGCCAGTGTGAGAATGTACCAACAGCTACAGCCAGTGTGAGAGTGTACCTACAGCCAGTGTGAGTGTACCTACAGCTACAGCCAGTGTGAGAATGTACCTACAGCTACAGTGTGAGAGTGTACCTACAACTACAACCAGTGTGAGAATGTACCTACAGCTACAACCAGTGTGAGAATGTACCTACAGCTACAGCCAGTGTGAGAGTGTACCTACAACTACAACCAGTGTGAGAATGTACCTACAGCTACAGCCAGTGTGAGAATGTACCTACAGCTACAGCCAGTGTGAGAGTGTACCAACAGCTATAGCCAGTGTGAGAGTGTACCTACAGCTACAGCCAGTGTGAGAATGTACCTACAGCTACAGCCAGTGTGAGAATGTACCTACAGCTACAGCCAGTGTGAGAGTGTACCAACAGCTATAGCCAGAGTGAGAGTGTACCAACAGCTATAGCCAGTGTGAGAGTGTACCTACAGCTATAGCCAGTGTGAGAGTGTACTTTTGATCATTCAGTCTCCATACGTTTGTTGAAATAAGTATGGTTGGATACAAGCTGGAGTATACTGGGTGATGAGGTCAGATAGATAAGAGGGCTGAAACACAAAGGATTTTATATGTTAACAGGAGAACTTTGAAATCAGCTCTAAAGTGAGGAAGCCAGTGTAATGAAGCCAGGACCGGAGTAATAGGATCGAACTTCCTGGTTTTTGTTAAAAGTCAGGCGGCTGTATTTTGGACCATTTGTAGTCTGTGAGTACTTTTCCTCGGCAGTCCAGAGAATAACGCATTGCAGTAGTCCAGCCTGGATGTGACAAATGCATGAATGAGAATTTCAGCATCAGCTAAAGAGAGGCAGGAGCGAATTTCTGAGATATTCCTCAAGTGAAAAAAGCCCAGTTTAGTGACCTCACTAATGTGCTGCTGCAGAGATAATGTGGTGTCAAAAATGACACCAAGGTTTGCGTAGGTTTCCTCCGGGTACTCCGGTTTCCCCTACCACCAAAAACATGTACAATAGTCCCCCCCAAACACTCATGGGGCCAGGACTCCCCTGCAAAAGAGATTTGTAATCTCAGTGGGACTATCCTGGTTAAATAAAGGTTAAATAAAAAAAATAAAATAAAAAAAAGGTTCCTCACAGTGTTGCCGTGCTCCAACACACAGCTGTTGATTGAGACAGTAAGATTGTTGAACTTGTTGAACAATCCGAGTTTTATCTATTATTAAAATACTTCTCTAGAAAGGTTTTTAATATAAAGTCATAAAAACTGATTTATTTTTACACCTTTTTTTTTTTCTAACCCATTCCATAAAGTCACTGTTGGATGCTCTGCTTATCCGTCGAATTGTTGGCCATTAATTCATTTGTTTTACAGTTCAGTTACACTGATACTTAATGCCAACACAACAGTACAGAACAGGATAGGACACATACCCTTTTATTACTTAACTGCTGGGAAATGGCATGAAGGAAATCAATATTATTTTCCAAAAAACCAACATGTCCGACTGGTTTGATTATGTAATGTTTGTTAAAATTAAACATTAAAACAGCTCCAGCACCAGACCATTGTTTGACTGCTTAATACATGACTTATTTGGGTAGCTTTGTTTGATTATGTAGATAATTGTGTGAAAATATAATGCTTGACTGTGATAGAAAATACATAAGTACATATAGTTTACTATCTCCAAGGACAAGAACAGGTCTGTTTAGAAAAGAACAATGCCTCATTTGCTGACGTCTCCTACTGTTTATAAGTTAGAGTGAAACAATCCCTCAGTCACAGACGGACGGGCTTTCATTGTTGTTGAATGATGACGCCCAGTCTCCGCCTCACAGACCCGGGATGAGCCTCTGCTGTGTGTTTGTGTTGCTCTGAGCGGACCAAGTTAAACACTGTTCTATTTTCTCCAGATTTTGTCATTCATTCATTTTCTTCTACTCATTCCTGTGAGGATTTTGTTTTTTCCGCATTTATCAGACCACAAGCTCAACATACTGGGCGATGACAAATTGAAGACATGAGTGTGGGGTTTTCTTATGGATGACAGGTTGTCGGGCATCGAGCTTATCCCCACTCTGTGCCTGACAGACATGGAAGAAGTAAAGAAGGATGAAAGGGTGGGGCACGAGAACAATGAGGATGCTGTTTATGTCTTTGACAGGAAGAGGCGGGTTTGAGGTGTGTGGTCCACCTCCTGAACTTCAGATAAGGTCATGGTGAAATTTATTTATAAAGCACATTTACAACAACTGCTCAAAGTGCTTTACATACAAAATAGGATAAATAATAAGTTAAGATCAAGAGACTGTGCAAATGACATTAAACATCCACAATATTTGGCTCAGTGGCAGTACTTTGGCATTTTAGAGACTAGTCAACATCAGGCAGATCAGGCAGTAGTAGACACAGAACAAACGAGTCAACTTTATCCCAGTTTATGAAATCAGGATTGAACGCATGGGCGTAGGTTTAGGGGGGGACGCTAGGTACTTGTCCCTATCAATATTTTGAGATGCCAAATTTGTCCCCACCAATATTTAGCTCCTTTAAACTGCTATTTGGATCGATTCTAACGGCCAGGACGACGACAGTACAAGAAACGCCGTAATTTGATTTGATATCTGACAGGCTACACGCGCGGGCCGGGACTACTTTTGTGCTTGCACTAGCAGCGAGCGGCTGGTGTGTGTGCGCGCGCATGCTGACGACGCCGACGGTAAGTTACCAGGGCTGTCTGCCACATACAAAGGCCAGAGTAAAAACATTTTAATATTCCGTTTTTTTGCCCCTTTTTTTACTTTGTAGATGCCACCCAAGAAGAAAAAAGGGGACATAAGAAGCTTTTTCATAAAGCAGAGTCCGAGTGTAAGTGCAAAATAACTAGCTAGCCACACAAATAAACTAGCAGTAGTGACTGACCAGTCACTATTTAATGTTCTATAGTTCAACAATAATAAAATGTTAGAATATGATCTGTATTTTATTCTAATGTTGATCTAGCTTACTGCTAGTCTCATACAGACAAACTTAACACATAGATTAACTTAAATTTCATCACATTAATCCACAAAACCATGTCCCCTTCATATTTAAAAATGGCTCTGAAATATAAACATGATGTGTTGAATGCATACTATGATACGTGTGTATTTGATTCATTTGTTCATTTAATTACATATAGGAAACTCAGACATCTTGTGAAGATATCATAAAGCTTGTTGAGGAAGAAGTAGCTGGACCTTCAGGTGAGGTCTTTATGAACTATGAATTATTAAAGCGTGATTAAAGGAAATCATGCATTTTAAAAGTTTTAAAAACCATGTCCCCTTCATATTTAAATTGCTCTGAAATATAAGCATGATGCGTTGAATGCATACTGATACTTGTGTATTTGATTCATTAGTTCATTATTAAATTACTGTACATATATAGGAAACTCAGACATCTTCTAAAGATGTCATAGAGCATGTTGAAGTAGCTGGACCTTCATGGCTTCAGGTGAGGTCTTAAAGTGAAGGTCTAAAGTGATTCTGTGATGAGATATACTACTATTGATTAATAGCAAATTATTAAATATAAATAAAGTCTAGATTATACAGTTATACTAGCTCTGTAGGGACAGTATACAGGATGGTATATCGGGGTAAGGATACAATATAATGAGATGAAGTAGATTCACTTCTGTATTGTGATGTATTGCCAACAGTCTGGAACAAAAGAAATCGGGGTCAGGGTGTCCCCACCAAAGCTGAGACCAAACCTACGCACAAAACCATGAAACTCATAAACTCCTGTACTACCACAGAACCATAGGACCAGCGCACTGCCAGTACTTCTGCTTTTCAAAGGTCTTCCACTGATGAAGCCTGAGGATTAGCAGCACCTGGCAGCATTACCCTCGTATTTTGACCTATTTCTAGTTGTCGTTCTTATTTTTCTGACACATCTGAAAATATTGACCTTATATTGTCTCCAAAACATATATAAAATATTTTATTTTATAATGTTCATGAATCATGCTCTGAGCACAACAAATATTAATATTATTACTTTGAAATGTGGTTTGTCCACTTTTTGCAGGAGTTACAGCAGCACATATAAAGTATTTCTGAGAACTTAAACATGTCGCCCCAGGGCTTCTGCTGTAAAGGAACATAAATGTGTGATACTGACAGTGAAGCAAGCCTAGCGTGTTTTTTGTGGTAAATGATCTAAACCACTTATGATGGCTCTATTCTATATGTTTTAGAGCATAATTTGTTTTTTAGTGTTGTATGTTATCTGTGACTCTAACAGCTTTTTGTACTGTGTAAGTTACAATACAAAACAAATGCTAAATTAAACTTTGAACTTGAAGGTTGCACCTCACTTACAGACTTCCATAAATTCCAAAAAGGGGGATTGTGTTTTGATCTCGATGTAGTAATCACTTGTACATAATGACAGAAACACCACAGGCCCGATCTTACAGTCAGTGTCTGTGACGCATGGTCGATCTTCCACCTGACGCAGGTGTGGACGAACAGTAACGAAAAAAGCAAGCATATGTTTGGACTGGACTGAGTTGTAGGACAACACAGAGCGACGGCGCGTGCAGTTACTGGAGTTTACCTGCAGGAGCGTGTTTATGAGCTGATGAGACTCATGAGAGCAGGCCTGGATCATTCCTTAGTGGAGACTGAGGTACAAACAAGAAACAGGGACATGAAGTAAATATCTGTTTAACTGTTGTTGTTGTATTTACTCATTGTCATTGTGGACTGATTTATCAATGGATGGAGCGATTGGGAGTTCACCAAACTGGACTTCACCGTTTGCAGCTTGTGCAAAACGCTGCTGCCTGACTGTAACTAACAGTCGTAAACACGAGCACATAACACCTGTCCTGTCCCTGCACTGGCTCCTGTCCAGTTTAGAATTCATTTTAAAATCTTAATGTTTGTTTTTAATGCACTCACAGACCTTGCACCTTCCTATTTGTGTGAGATTCTGACCCCTCACAAACCCAGCAGAGCTCTACGTTCTGCTGGACAACATCTGCTGAAGGTGCCCCGGTCCCGGTTCAAACAGTGGGCGATCGTTCTTTTGCAGTGGCCGGTCCTAAACTCTGGAACTCGTTGCCCATTGAGTTACGTTCCATCACTGACCGGCCTCTGTTTAAAGCCAAACTTAAAACCTATTTATTTAAAATGGCTTTTTGCACTTAATGGCTCTGTGACACTGCTCTGTTTTTATTGTGTAAATATGTTTTAAACCTATTTGTAAATATGTTTATTTTTTATTAATGTTGTTAAGCACCTTGGTTCAATCTGTGGTTGTTGGAAGGCGCTACTATATAAATAAATATTGATTGATTGATTGATTGATTGATTGATTGATTGATTGATTGATTGATTGATTGATTGATTGATTGATTGATTGATTGATTGATTGATTGATTGATTTATGAAGTGCCGTTTTTAACCTCCTGAAGGACACATAATGGCTATTTTTATGCAAAGACAATAGTATATGCCTCTCACTGAGTAGATGTTTGTGTGTAGCCTATGTTGTAAGTCTTCATGTCCTTATTAACAGGCTTTACACGGGTCTTTGTGCAGTCACTAGTTTTTTTTTTTAAGTAAATCCTTCCAAAACATCAACTCACCTTTACTCACCTTTACTCACCTTTACTCACCTTTACTCATCTTTACTCACCTTTACTCACCTTTACTCACCTTTACTCACCTTTACTCACCTTTACTCACCTTTACTCACCTTTACTCACCTGCTCTGTGCTCAGACAGCTTCCTGCAGGTTTTTTCTGTTTGTCCCATAATTAATTATCTATTTATTCATCCATGTGCTGCTTCTCGTGTCGCTTATGGCCCATTTTAACAACTATACACTGCTGCTGCTCTTCATTTATTTCAGTAAAACACAAGCGTGACAAGTCCCTGTGAACAGTGTGAGTTTCTATAAACATACTGTATGAGTATGAGCCTCCATTTATATTCTATTTAGTTTGTTTGTTGTTCAGATGCACATCAGTGACTCATGAAAATTAACATCTAATAAAACCTGCTGTTATTTACAAAATACATATATGTTATATTGTAAATACATGTCCCTTGAGTTGAAATTATCCATTAAAAATCTAAAATGACCAAATACAGACTGTGCTTTCACTTCTGCATACACAACATGACCTGTCAATCAAAAAAAAAACTCAGCTTGTTTGTTTACATGCCAAGCACTTTACAGTTTCATGTCATAAAAATCTGTCCCTTTACATCTGTAAAAAAAACAATGACTGAGGTTTTAGTCTGCAGCGTGACTCAAACACACACTACACCCACACACAGGTTTATTTGTCTTCTTCAGCTGCCAGTCAAACCTGCTCACACTACTTCAGTGTTTTCACATCTGACATTCATAATCTTCATAACTGATACAATACTAATAATTAAACAAGCATCATGGATTAAGTGTTTACATAAAAATATTACAAAATCAACACAAAAGAGAAGTGTCCTGTTCGAGCTGTGGCTGGAATTACTGCAACAAATGTCATAAAGCATAAAGTTTTAATGCAAAAGTGTTGAGTCTGTCCCTGTCCCTCTGCTTTAACCAAACAGAGAATCCATTAAAAAGGCTGTTTGTGTCATTAACTTTTTTGTTTAAATGGTAAAATCCAAGGGTATTTCATGAGAATTCTCAGAAAGGCTTGGCTAACAGCCAGGATGTTCTGGCTCCGATCCAGACTAACAGCATCAGACTGAACAAGTGCAGCTGAGACACAGCTGTGAAGGAGACACTTCTGCTGCATTAAGGCACAAAGACAACTCTGAGGTTCTCATGGCAGCATTTCTGATCCATGAGAGAGACGAGTGTGAACTCCTCGACATCTCTTTTATATCGCCTCTTCCATCCACAATTAGTTTTCTGTTGATGACATTGGTTATTGCCAGCACTAACCTTGACTGGACTCAGCGTCCCATAACTGAAAGGCTGGTGGTTCGAATCCCACTCTCCCCAGTTCATACTGTTGTTGTGTCCTTGGGCAAGACCCGCCTTGCCTCCAGCGGTGGTCCAGCTGTGACACTGGTGAATGAATGTGTGTGAGAGTATTCAGTGGGGGGCAGCTGTGGCAACAAAAAAGTAGTTTACCACCTCCAGTGTGCGACTCTGGAGTGAATGAATAATCTGTAAACTCTGTATTGTGATTGGTGTTATGTAAAGCCAAGCCATTGTTATAATTATTCTAACTCTGAGGCTGTGGTTTGGTTAGAAACATTGTGCTAATCCATGGAGGTTTGTGTGTATTTTCTAGTTAAAACATTACTTAAAAGATTACAACATCATTACATGATCAAACCAGTTGGACATGTTGGTGCTGACACTTCCTCTTTTGGTTCTGGAAATATCATTGTTTTTCTTTGTGCGATTTCCGCTAAGCTACAAAAACAAAACAAGTATTTGTCTGGTGAGCACAAAGTTAATTAGAATATATTATCTCGTGGAATAAAGTATTAATCTGTTATATAAGACTTGGACAGTAACACGTAATGATTAAAGACTGGTCTGTGTGGAGCACCCTGCTGCAGGAGGAAGCACAGGGCCCTGAACCACAGAGACTCGCTGGAGGGAGGAGCCAGGTGTAAAAGCGTAAATGAGAGGGTCACACTTGAGCCTCGTTTCCACTGGGACGGGGCGGTTCGGGTTGGTTCTAGTGCATTTCCAAAAGGAGTCCAAAGTGTCCACAAAAAGCATGCAATAGAAAATTTTACAACACAATACAAACAATACACTGTCTGTCTCTAAATGTTAGCCCTGCGACTAACTGGCCACTGTCTCAGGCCCAAAGCTGCTGGGATAGGCTCCAGTCACCCGCGACCCCTAACGGGACAAAGCGGAAGAAAATGAATGAACAATAATAACTAAAAATGCATACAAGGATAAGGAAGACCTGAATGCACTGAGCGATGATAGCTTTTATAGTATTTATAATTTATTCCAGTCTGAAGTTTTATACTGAAAAAATCTACACCCAACTTCTTTGTGGATTCGTGGGATGACAAATGTGATAAATTGTGTAGATCTGAGCAAATATAAAGACGGTGCTAGAACTAAATATTCTTTGAGATACTGGGGACATTAAAATAAATTTAATCCAATGATAATGATGTTGTTTTTGAGCCTGTAACCAGTTCAGTTTTTTCAAAAAGAGTGCAATAATGAGACATTTAAGAATAAATCTGCAAACAGACTTGAAAAGTACATTTAATAGTTTAAGCTAAATGTCATAAGTATTGAGTTAGATTATATAAACGTAGTCAATGACTGGCATAGCAGGCTGGGTTATAACTTCTAAAGCAATTGCTTGAAAAAAAGAATTTATATTTTGGTGTAGGTTCTTCTTATTATATAATCAAAGTAAGTTTTGAAATCAAGTTCAGGGTCAAGCCAAAGCCCAAGATATTTAATAGATTTTACTTTATGCACGGGAAAGCTGTCTTCAAAATAGAGATGTAAACCAAATCTGTACCAAATAGCATACAACATGATTTTTTTTATATTTAACGTTAACCTCTTATTAAGAAATTAAAATCAAACTGTAAGTGTCTTTGTAGAATAGAAGGAGCTGAATTGGAAGTGTAAAGGACTGTCTCATTTGTAAATGTATTGAGCTGTTTGAAATAACTTGGGGAAGATCATTTATTTAAAAAAAAATGTAAATAATAAAGGACCCAATGTGGAACCTTGTGGGACGCCCTTATCAACAATACAATTAACTGACTGAGCACCATGAGAAAATTGTTCAAATCCAACTAAACTCTGTTCAAATCCAACTAATACCTGTTCAAATCCAACTAAAACCTGTTAAAATCCAACTAAAACCTGTTCAAATCCAACTAAACCCTGTTCAAATCCATCTAAAACCTGTTCAAATCCAACTAAACCCTGTTCAAATCCATCTAAAACCTGTTCAAATCTATCTAAAACCTGTTCAAATCCAACTAAACCCTGTGTAATGTATTGTGAAGCTTTTGTTTTCTTCCAACACCTCTTACCAGGTAACATGCTTTTAATAACTGCAGATTAAATTTCAGCGCTGGAATCCTGGGTGACATCTTCATTACAATCAGAAGGAACTAAAGATCTCTGCTCGGACGACAGGTTTTTGATTCTGGTTAAGTCATGGTCTGATTAAGAAGAATTTGTAAATAACGAGTCAAACAGGTCTCACAGCTGCTGTCCGTTTATCTCCACAGTATCGTGGGGCGTTCAGGTACTGCACGAATGATGGAAAATTCTCTGTGTTTACTCATGAATACGGCTCCGAACATCAAGTTTATAAATAGAACTGAAAGTACCTTAAAGTACGCTCGGATTTTATTTTATTTTAGAAATGGAATGACTCAAAATGAAACAAATTTCCTTTCTTATATAATTCTGAGATTAGATTATATAAGAAGACAAAAAGTGTCAATGTGGTGCATGATAAACGTGACAGACAAGGCCAAAGAACAGAAATACACAAACATAATATTGTATTCCATGAAGTTTAAGTTCATTGTTTTAATTATAATTTATCCTGATTAAACTGATTAACCTGATTAAACTTCCTGGTAATAATAGAGTTTAATAGAATGTCTATATTGTCATTGTACACATTCAACAAAATGAAGTTGACCCAAGGTCCCCCCTCAGGTGCCATGTAAATAGAAATATTAAAACAGGTTGAATATAAAACAGGAAGAAAAAAAATATTATATATATATATAAATACTGTTATTACACTTTACATGAAATCTTTGCATTGTTTATACTTCACATATTGCACAAATGTGTTCACGTTATCATGTCTTAAATGTTTATGTTGTTCAGTGCGATTATGGCTCTTGCATAGAAACCATTTCCCAGTCTGTTGGTACGGGCCTTCAGTGTTCTGAACCGTCTAACAGATGGTAGCAGTTCAAAAAGTGTCCAGTGTGGGTCGTGTCCTTAAGTATTGCCTGGGCCTTTCTCAGGCAGCGGGAGTTGATCTGATGATCCTCTGGGCTGTGGTGACGAGTCTGCCTACGGGGAGGAATAATATGTTATTCTTATGTTTATGTGTTATTTTTATTTTTATCTTTTATAGTTTAGCTGTGTTTTATGGTTCTTTTATTTAAGATGCTATATTTACTGTGCATATTAAGAACTGTCTGTAAAAAGTCTTCCACACATTTACATTTAGTCATTTAACTGATGCTTTTATTCAAAGTGACTTACATTAAGGTTCCATTCACCAGTGTTACAGCTGGAACACCACTGGAGGCAAAGAGGGTTAAGTGTCTTGCCCAAGGACACAACGACAGTATGAACTGTGGGGAGAGCGGGAATCGAACCTACTACCTTCCGGTTGAAGGACGACCGCTCTACCACTGAGCTGAGTTTAGACTTACAGGCTGTGCACTTTGTTGATGGATAAAACCTTGAAATATGACAATAATGAAATGTACTTTATCTAAATACACATTTCTCCAGCCCCTTCTACTTTAAGAGAGATTTTTTTTCTCTTTTCGTTTCTAAGAAACCTTCAGATGTCATCACTGTAAAAAATCCAGCACATTTCTAAACCAATTGTTTTTATTTGGCTCAAGAGCTACAGTGGAACATTAGAAATACCATTGTTATGTTTCATGGGAGTGTGATAGTTATGTGTTCCTTAGCCGCAGGTGGAACCCAATCAACAGGATGATGACACACTCCAGGTATTTCTTTTATTAAACAAACCTTGTTTGGTCAGATTTATTCTGGCTTTTGAATAAACCTGATGTAGTTCTGCTGTCCACTCACACTGACTTTACTGAATATTTCTTCCTGCAGGAAGAGTTGGGGGCTCACATTTCCAAAGCTAGAAAACGTGACACTTATATTTTACCGCAAATTCAACGACAGCAGCTTACAATAGCGGTTTTAGGCACGGGCGAACCGGGCAGCCGCCCGGGGCGTTATTTTTCCGTGGCACATTGGGGGCGGCCCCACGAGCAGATTAATAAAAAAATCCTCTGCATAGCGAAGCGGATTTTTATCATTTATATCATTTCACTGTGTGTGGAATTGGCAAATTGGCGCTCCCTGCAGCTGCCGGCGCCCCTGCTTGCTGAAAATGTACGATGCACAGAAGCTGTGTGTTGTGAGAGAAGTGTAAAAGGGGGTGGGGTGACATTTCACCTCTGGGTCTCTCTCAAATGGAACAGACAGGGCGGGGGGTGGACGGGGACGGGGGATCCACACTAATAATATAATTAATAATAGGCTAAAGTCAGTCACACACCTCGACTTCCTTCCAAATAACGCACATTTCATTCATAATGTTATAATACAGGCCTATAGTTCCTGCAAATGAAACTAGGTACAAAACGATTATGCGGTCATCAAGGTGAATTGGTTTAGTCTTGACTTCTGGTCGTGAGTGACAGTTGGGGGGATGGGATATCTGTTGATTGTCGAGTGCCAAATAAACATACACACGTGGACAAAATTGTTGGTACCCTTCGGTCAATGAAAGAAAAACTCACAATGGTCAGAGAAAAAACTTTATTCTGACAAAATTAATAATAAATAAAAATTCTATGAATGTTAACCAATGTTAGGCATTGCTTTTCAACCATGCTTCAACGGAATTTTTTTTTTAATAAACTCATGGAACATGCCTGGACAAAATTGATGGTACCCCTAGAAAAGACTGTAAATAATGTGACCAAATGGACATGTTAATTCAAGGTGTGTGCACTAATTAGCATCACAGGTGTGTACAATCTTGTAATCAGTCAGTGGGCCTATTTATAGGGCTTCAGGTAGTCACTGTGTTGTCTGGTGACATGGTGTGTACCACACTCAACATGGACCAGAGGAAGTGAAGGAAAGAGTTGTCGCAGGAGAATAGAAAGAAAATTATAGACAAGCATGATAAAGGTAAAGGCTATAAGACCATCTCCAAGCAGCTAGATGTTCCTGTGACTACAGTTGCACATATTATTCAGAAATTTAAGATCCATGGGACTGTAGCCAACCTCCTGGACGTGGCTGCAGGAGGAAAATTGATGACAAATCAAAGAGACGGATAATCCGAATGGTAACAAAAGAGCCCAGAAAGACTTCTAAAGAGATCCAAGGTGAACTCCATGCTCAAGGAACATCAGTGTCAGATCGCACCATTCGTCGTTGTTTGAGCCAAAGTGGACTACATGGGAGACGACCAAGGAGGACACCATTGTTTAAAACAAATCATAAAAAAGCTAGACTGGAATATGCCAAACTACATGTTGACAAGCCACAAAGCTTCTGGGAGAATGTCCTGTGGACAGATGAGACAAAAATGGAACTTTTTGCCAAGGCACATTAGCTCTATGTTCTCAGACGGAAAAATGAGCCCAGGGTGTATTTCAAAGTAGAACCGCCACTGGCAGCTTAACAAATAAAAAATGATGTTGCAGAAAACCAGAACACCAGTATATTAAAAACCATGACCTGATAGCATTAGCGCTAAAACCGTTTTACAAACAGTCTACATCCCCATGACTCACGCTTAAGCAGTAAATATACCAATCAGACATGTAGAACACTGTTTATCTTTTCCTATTGATTTTAACACGTCCACGTGCTGGACAGTCTCAAATGTTGTGTTGCTGCCATCTGGCGGTTTTCTGATGAACAGCCTGAGATAATTAAACCCTCACATAATTAAATGTTAACTGTTATACACTTTGCATTTATACTTCAATCCTCGTGCTACTCATTTTACTTTAATTGTCTGTGTATTAGGTTGTTTAGGTGTAGAGTGCCATTACAAAGCTGTCGGTTAGAAACGGTTAGAAAGAGCAGCAGCCGTTGATTCAATTTAATAATTTACCAGAGAGCGCGTGCGCCTCAGTCCGTCACTCTGATTGGTCGAGGCAGTCATCTTATTTCCGGTGCTACCAAAACATCACCGCACTTTTGTGATTATAACCATATCATCCGTGATTTTTGTCTTCTCTTGGACGCTCTCTCACATCATGGCAGCTCATATTTTTATCTAACAGTCTTCGCCGTGTTTTTGTGTCCGGGTACGTGTATTTTTATATATTTACAGCGGTTATAATGCCTTTATTACATTAGAATCACCTGACTAGCGCTGTCCATTATGAGGTTAGCTTATGGCTATGACTGAGCGATAATAATAATCGGCTTCCTCATTTTCCGATTAAACACAAGCTAAAGACTCGCTTTTACATTAACTTATTGGCTATAAACCTCTTTAATAGCGTTTGTTATGTGTTGGCTCATTTGTATGTGTATAGTTTGCTTAAACGTATTTTTTTTTTGTCTTTGCTTATTTTTGTTATTGTCTATGTCTCCTGCAAAGTACATAAAGTAGTCAATATAAAAGGATCAAAAACAGCTAATTAAATATTAAATTGAATATATTTGTGTATTTTATAAATTATTAATAATAATACATATATTCAAATTAATTGAACCTTAATTTAAAGTAATAATAGTAATTCAACTTTAGATTCAACATTTTTGCACTGTTGTAGTAGTCTGTTGTCTTTAAAATTTTAAATTTTTCTTAAATTATACTTACATGCCCTTATTGTTATTTTGTACATCGCACCATATGCAGTGTTCACTTGTTGTTATTTGTATTCCCTGTGGGTCTGAGAGTAACGCATTTTCAGTTCTCTGTCGAGAACAAAGACAATCGAAAATTAATATAGTTCTTGATAAAACCAGCAGGAACAGTTTAACCCATCTGAGCGAGAGGAACTGGGGTCATGGCTGTACCTATATGTCCTGAGTCTGACCATAAGCTCTATCAAAAAAAAAGCTCTTCAGTCGAACCTTAAATGTAAAGACTGTGCCTCTTTAACGTGAGCTGGAGCTGATTCCATAAAACAAGAACTTCCTCCCATTGTACTTTTGGAAACCCTTGGAACGACTAGTAAAAAACGAAGTGCTCTGTTGGGACGATACGGCACTATGAGGTCTCTGAGTCAGGACGGGACCTTAACACTTAAGAGTCTCCTTTCCAAGAGTCAGTGGGATACATTTAATCCTGTCGACACTCGAGCTGTGCTGTCAGAGGGAAATCCTTTTGTAGTACATCAATATAAGCATTTTCTTAATCATACTTTTTGGTAAAATAAATAAAGGTAGAGCGACTTTTCTCAGTTGTATCTAAATCTTTACATTTACCTTTACTTGTGTATTAGCTTTTTACGATTCAACATAAATTAACCGACAGTGTGCAATGCTGAAAAATGACTTGAATGTATCTCCCTTGTACTCTTGTGTAATGACCTCTTCTCTCTGTCTCCTTCAGGGGCCTCTAGGATCATCCCAGACAATCTCATATTGTACAAAGTGGAAAATACGGTAAAATCTTTCTTTTCTATATATATATATATATATATATATATATATATATATATATATATATATATATTACACTTAAATGCTTTTAAACATCTCCTTACTCCTACTAATAGCTTACTCTCTTGTATCATACATTTAGTAATAGTTTGTTAATAGCTTGCTTTCAGTTATTTGAGCTTATATTTAGGCTGTTTTTGAGTCTTTGTGAGTTCTGATATTTATTTTTGTGTCTTTTCTTCAGTCTCCAGACGAGTTTAAAGACTGCGTCGCGCTCCTTCAGATGTCGGCCAACATGATCTCCAGCACAGACACCAAGGTCAATACAGTTTCACTTCACTTTTTTCTCTTGACACTCGTCTCAAAGTAGCTTTCAGTTTTTATTTTTATGGATCTAACTTCCTGTATCTGGTTATCATACTTAATATTTCTTATGGAAAGTCTCCTTAAATGTCAATATCCAAATCAAAAAGAGCCATTTGTGCAGCATTAGTGGTTTTATTTTCTATGTACCAGACATTCACACACTTTTATTATTGTTACTTTTCATTCTGCACATGGCCTGTCCTTCATGCTAATACAAACATAGACCTAGACATAGCCACCACCACCTGGCCTCTGGGTTATAGTTCTGTAGAAGCGTGAACATCTGCTGGATAAAAAATCACATGTATTGTTTACTTTGTTAAGTACAGTGAGTACAGTCTCCTTTGTGGTGGTTCAGTGGTAGAATTCTCACCTGTCACTCAGGAGGCCTGGGTTCGGTTCCCGGCCAATGCACCAAATGTTATAAGAATTCATTCGTTTCAGATTAATGAAGAGACGAAGGAGACTGTATAGAATTTAAAATTAATAGTCAGGTGTAATTCTTGCAAGAATGAAGCAAAGTACAAGCATGTCACAAGTGGGACAGGCTGAGGTTTTCTTAACAACATAAACAATACACGTGATTTTATATCCAGCAGTACACAGTGTTTAGAAGGAGGCGGATGTTCACGCTTCTACAGAACTATCACGTAGAGGCCAGGTGGTGGTGGCTATGTCTAGGTCTATGTTTGTATTAGCATGAAGGACAGCACATGTGCAGAATAAAAAGTAATAATAATTAAAATGAAAACATATAATTTCCATAACAACACTCCTTGTCAAAAAAGAAACAGTCCAGATATTAAGGTTTAACCAAAACAGAATTGAAAACATCAACAAAAACAATAATAACCAAAAGCCTCTTACCACTCCGACTCTGTCAGCGCCTGAACAATGTACCCACTCCACCAAAGCCGGGGTTCAAAATGACATAATACTCTTGTCAAAGACAAGAGTACACCATTTTTTTTTTTTATTTTTTTTTTTTTTCACTGCAATAATATGTGCAATTTGTTGTTGTTGTTTTGTAGTTGTTTTTTTAGTGCAATCACTATACTGTAATACTTGATATACTTTTTTGTTTTTGTATATGCTGTATATATAGGTATATATACATAGTATATATACATTTTATATATCATGCTGTATATTATGTATATTATTTATGTTTGTAACATACTGTAAGAATTGCTGCTGGAACAGAGAAATTTCCCCATTGTGGGACGAATAAAGGATTATCTTATCTTATCTTTAATAATTGATCTAAATGGCCTAAACACCTCTCAGCCTCTTGGCAGCTCTAACCTCAGCCTCCTTCCAACGATATATTCTCTCCTCTGAACATCTCCAAACCCTCTCAGTCCGGCCTCTCTCTGACTTTATCTCCTAAACATCTGACCTGAGCTGTCCTTTGCCATCCTCGTCACTCCCACATTCTTATAAAACAGATGTTTTTTGTATTGTAATAAGTCTTTTTTCTTTCAGGGGCTGGTCTACGAAGCCTTGCACTCACTGTGTCAGCGTCTCCCGTCAGAGCAGGCCTCCCAGTGTGACTCCCAGGTCAAGACTTATTTAACAAAGCTCCTGCAGCAAACCCCTGCTCATCTTGTGAGTACATTACATCACCATCCATCCTTTGAAATACTTCTGAATACTTTACAAGAGGCGTGTTACTTGTGTTTTCGTAGAAACCGGCTGAGACTTGTGAGCTTTTTGGACTTAACAAGAAAGAAGAACTTCCTCATGAAGTGGCACTGGACTCTCACCTCAGCAGCAAAGTCAATGTCAGAAAAAACAAGTGAAAAGCTGAAGTAAAATATTGTGGCTTATTGTAACCATCTTCTCTAATGTTTTTTTATCCAGGGGGAGTTCGGCCCAGTTTGCTCGTTGTGTTTGCTCGTTATTAAGAAACTGGAAACACTGCTGCCTCAGAATATGACGGAGGTGAGTCGTCACTTTGCTTTGTATTTCTCCATTTTCCATGCTCCAGTGTAAATGTAGTCGCTCATATCTGCAGGACGCGATAAGGGAGCTGTTGGAGGAGGTGTGCAGTCTCATTCCTCAGAAGTACGAGCAGCAATGTGACGATTTTGTGGAGAAATATGGAGAACAGATTGTGGAGTTCCTCATCTCCTCCGCAGCGCCTCACACCATCTGTACTCTGCTGCACCTGTGTCTGATGGAAAACCCTCCTGTAACAAGTGAGAGCCTGGTTTACTTCAATAAAAACCTCATGAGGGACATTACTGAGGGCGTTTTCTCACCTGACAGTATCAGGCATCAGGCATTAGGGAAAATAGAGCCATACAAACGTAAAAGAATGTAATCTGTGAGTTTCCTCTGTTCTCTTCTTCATGAGTTTAATCGGCCGTGACTTTCTGCAGACTTCCTGCTGTTGGCCTAAAGTCTGAACTATCTCCAAAGTCTCTTTCACAAATGAACCGGACCTTGGTTCAGTTTGGTCTGAGACCTTTAGTCACAGTAGCTTAGCATAAACACTAATGGTTTATAGAGATAAACATTAAATAGAAATGAATGAAATATAATAAGAGAAAATACATTCCAAGTAATAAAAAGCAGAAATAGGTATTTTTTCAATAAACAAGCTTTATTGATGATAAACCTGCAGCAATAATTTATTTACTATATACTAGGTCAAACACAAGGAAGACCACAGCTTTGGATAGATTTGTCTTGACCCATCATTGATTCAATCTACACTTCTCTTATTTCCCAGAATCCTCTCCTCCCTCGGACTGTGACTCGTGTCGGGCTCTGTCGGTTTTGAGCCGGCTCCACGTGGGTCTGAACTCCTCTGAGGCTGAGACCTCCTCTTTCCTTCAGTCTGTGTGTCACCTCCATCCCAACGCTGTTCCTAAGGTCAGACCCGTTTCCTCAGAAAGCATTTTCCAGAAAAAACACACAAGTCTTATGTTTCCTTTTATCTTTTTAGTGCGAGGCATTTGTTAAAATCTACAGCTCTCGACTCCAGAATGTTTTAGGAGACCAGATGAATGGCCCAGATGCTTGTGAGGTAACAAGATTCTGTTTTAATATGTCATAAATTGAATGCTGTGTGTGCTTTAAATTCAAAATGGTGGAGTATATTTCCATCTCGTCCTGCAGAGAGCTGACCTGTGTGTTGCTGTGAAGAAGGCAACACTCCTGGGACAGAATCCTTGCACGTGGGGCCCGAGTTTCTGGTGCAGGGACATGAAAACTGCCCAGAAATGTGGCGTAAGTAAAGTTCAAATATTGACAGGTGTCTTATCTCACCTGCTGCACTTTATCTCGTTACGTCGACAGATTTCTGTCTCTCTCTCTAATGTTTACTTTTAGTTTGATGTAAAGGTGTTTTTTTGCTTTTACATTTATTTATTTTTTTTTAGAAGCAAATTTTTTAGTTGCTATTTTGGTGTGTAAACAAGGATTTTCTGTTCCCCTCAGAGCGGGGGGGAATGTCCAAATCTGAGGCTGTTTTGTGAGTTTTTTGTAGTTTCACGTCTAATCTTTATGCTTTTCTTTCAGAACCAGGCCTTCTGCGAGAAATTCATGTGGAAGAAGAACGAGTAGTCTTTATTAAAATCTCATTCTCAATAAATAACACTGTTGCACTTATAAGTTCTTATTCATACATTTTATGATTTTTATAAATGCTCAAAGCTTACAAAAAAAGGTAACATTAAGTGTAAAAGCCAATAATGCTGTGCCTAATATTATGAATATTGTAATTGTGAATGTTGTTGCATGTTGTGTATAATCATTCCCAAATTAAATGAGTTCTTCAAATGCAATAAACAGTTTTGGGTTAAACACAACATGACTGTTTCTTGAAACTTAAGTAAAAAATGAAAAACAGCAGGTCAGTCAGACAAATGCCCAGTTTATTTAGAAACAAATTCCAAAAAGAAATCAAAAACATGTACATTTATTTTTATTGGTGGGTTATTAATGTTTTTTTGCCACATTTTCTACTTTCTGCCATTTCCGATGATAAAATACATTTCCACATTATGGACCAAACTGTGGGAAACCCTGCTTCACTTACGCCCCCGTGTGGTGGTTTGTGTCAGTGTCACCCCCCTGCCTTTTCCAGATCTAGAAGAAAAAGACAACATTTTTAACAATCAACGATGCAGATGTGTTTAAAAACGTATTATATTGGTCTGTCCTCGGCTCAATCACTCGTTTCTCAATCACTTACAAAACTTTAATTCATTTCTTCAAACATTAAAAACATTCTCATACATTTCTCATGATAACACTTTGGTACGATTCTGTTTCAATCTGGAAAGTCAGCACATCAACACCATCAACACCAGAAGGCTCTGTACAATTTCAAAATATCTTTAGTCCTGGTTTAGACCCCTTTAGTCCTCGTTTAGACCCCTTTAGTCCTGGTTTAGACCCCTTTAGTCCTGGTTTAGACCCCTTTAGTCCTGGTTTAGACCCCTTTAGTCCTGGTTTAGACCCCTTTAGTCCTCGTTTAGACCCCTTTAGTCCTCGTTTAGACCCCTTTAGTCCTGGTTTAGACCCCTTTAGTCCTGGTTTAGACCCCTTTAGTCCTGGTTTAGACCTCTTTAGTCCTGGTTTAGACCCCTTTAGTCCTGGTTTAGACCCCTTTAGTCCTGGTTTAGACCCCTTTAGTCCTGGTTTAGACCCCTTTGGTCCTGGTTTAGACCTCTTTAGTCCTCGTTTAGACCCCTTTAGTCCTCGTTTAGACCCCTTTAGTCCTCGTTTAGACCCCTTTAGTCCTCAGACTATGCAATGTAGTGTTAAAATTGCAGATAGCTCGTGGGTCATTACACTTGTGTGCTGAAGCCTCTGTCTCTGCTGCAGAAAAGAAGAAGAAGAGAAAACTAAATCTGTTTCTGAGAGACTAGGGCCTACAGTTCAGACAGAGACAGACGTGGAGCTCAGTTCAGGACTGGTTTAGGACTAGTTGCTTGACTGCTGTGTGCTTTACGGTTGATATAAGATTAAAAGGGTTTTATCATCAGAAATATTATAGTAGTATTATTAAGTGCAGAAACTGAACTGTGAACTCACCTGGATGTAAGCCTCTGAGAGTGTGATCATCTGAGGCAGGATGTCGATCACCTGAAGGTCCTGCATCTCGTACCACTTCCCAGTTCCCTGATTTCAAACAAAAATAACACAGTTACACAGTGTTTAATGGTTATAAAAATATAATATACATTTAGCTGCTCGAGATTAGGCATAGGACAAAAACTAGTTTTAAGGTCTACTGCGGTTGTAAGACGTCATAAGAAACACTAATATTGTGACGTATTATTGTTGTTGTAATATAACATGAGCAGATAGTCTTTGTACTTGTTGTTGAAAATGTAAAAATAAGTTCATTTAAATGCATGTAAACGTTATATTGTTCTCTGTCAAGACTGCAAAGCCCTGCAGAGAGTTGTGCGCTTAGCTGAGCGCATTTCAGGGTCTGCTCTCCCCTCTCTGCAGGACATCTACCACAAACGCTGCAGAAGCAGAGCTGCAAAAATCACCAAAGACTCCACCCACCCCAGTAATCATATTTTCACTCTGCTGCCATCTGGTAAGCGCTACCGCAGCCTGATGGCAAAAACCGAGAGACTCAGGAGGAGTTTTTTCCCACAGGCCATCAGGCTCTTGAACTCTTGAACTCAAAACCAGCCACCTCACACTGACACACTGACAGTGTCACTCTGTTTTGCTACAAACTGTTTTGCACATTTGCTTCCTGCACCTAAATGTGATTCTTAATATTTAAGACCACAGCTAAATGCATATATGCACACTGTACATCCCTGTACATTTTTTTATATTTTAAGTCTACAGTTTACATTCATGTACATTATTTTGCGATCTAGATTTATTCCCACATTACACATTTTTTATATTTTTTAGATTTTATTCTTATATTTTTTATTGTTTACTTTTATTTCATTCTTACATAGCTACATTTATGTATATTTTCATCTGTGTGTTTTCCTTAATAATTGCACTGTCCATGGAGCGGACCTGACTCACATTTCACTGCTGGTTATATATGCTGTATATAATTTTGTATGTGACGAATAAAAATCTTGAATCTTGAATCTTGTCAGAATCTCACACAAGAGACACAATATTGAATATTTCAACTGAAACGTACGTGATGTAGGACGTGTATCCTGTAGGATCCCTCTGTGGGTTTCCCATCATGCACTACGTTAGCCACGAGGTCATACGTTGTGTGTTTCTCTGTCACTTGTGCTTCTTCTGTCAGGTACTCACGCAAATCCACATTCCTAGAGAAAGAAAAAAATAGAGCAATGTCCAGTTAAGCTAAGAAAGAGGAACCAGTGTTTACATCTGAACCAATATTTTATTAGAATAAAGGATTGAGTTCAGTCTGCTGCAGTGACCTGGGCCTGAGTCTGTTTTGACCCCCCCCCCCCCGACTCGACTCACGTGATCGGGAAGTTAACAATAGTCGGGTTCTTTTCCACAAAGAAGTTGTTCTTGGTAAATCTTTTGATGCAAAAGACGAGGTACGGCGGCAGCTTAGTCAACTGGAACCGCTTCAGGAAGTTCTCTTTGTACGTTTTATATTCCTGAAAACAAAATAAAAGAACACATCATGAATTAAACCTGTTTTTAAGTGTACATCAGTGGTGTCAAACTCAAATCCAACTAAAACCTAACTAAAACCTACTCAAATTCAAATAAAACGTGTTCAAAACTACCTAAAACCAGTTCAAAACCAACTAAATCCAGTTCAAAACCAACTAAAACGTGCTCAAATTCAACTAAACCCACTTTCAATTGCAGTTTGAAGATGATCAAATCATTTCCAAATCTGTATAAAACCTTTTCAGCAGAAGAACTACAAAAACAGTTTGACAGTTGCTGTGGATGGTTGGTGGATGTGTGCTTGTCTTTACCTTCTCTGTGTTGCCGTTGAACTTGCCGAGGATGTTGAACAGCGGGACCTGTGGGATGATGAGCTGCTCCTTCTCGTCCTTGTACAGAGGGGCTGTGGGCAGGTCAAGGGTCAGGAACAGGAACGTGGACTCGGACATTTGCTCTTGGTACTCCTCCGTCAGAAGCAGCGCCTCCTTCTCCTCCGGGGTCTGGAGAAATAAGACGGTTACATAAGACTCCTTTTTCCCTGGAGTGGCACAGTTTTGTCTGGTTTCTGGCCTCTCGGTCTCCATACACCAGGTCTAAACTAGTTTACATGCCACATAAAGTATCGTTACAAATCCTCTGAAGCGTTTGGCTAATCTGCATTAATTTCCTTTACTTCTCTAAACCAGTAACTTATTATTAGTGTTTTAGCCTCTTTATGGACATTATTAGAGCTGCTCTGGAGCTAGCAATAGCATTAGCCACAACACAGTATAACAGAGTTATACGAAACATTTTTATTTTTCATTTAAATGGTTAAATAAAAATGTTATTCATATAAACTCATTTAATTTTCTGGCCAACAAGAAACAGTCATATTTATTGTTTGTGGTTATGTAAAAAACAGAAAGAAAAAATATGCAATCTCAATATTGGTAGAGAATATCACAATTAGATTTCCCCAAGCTCCAACTCTCGTCCAATCAACAGGATGCAGAGTTTAGCTCCACCTTTTGGTGAACAAAACTGAGTCGACCTGTATCAATCTTTTTTGTATTCCTCTGAAGGTTTTTCTCTTTAGATGGACAAATTATATAAAATGCTTTCAGAACAAAACATTGGTAAGACATTGAATAACTCACAGAAACTAGATGTGTGTAAGAATTAAGCTCTATCATAAATGTAATGTAATGTTGTTGAAAACCCACTAAATCTGGATGAGGAAGTTTCTTGGAGAAGATCCTCATGGAGCCTTGAAAAGCTTTGGTAAGTATTGCTGTTTAAAAAAAAAAAAAAAAAACGAGGTTAGGGGTCAGGGAGAACATGAGAATAAATTCAACATCCAACATTAGTAATACCCCTCTGGACACTTTACTCACTGGCTTTTTTCTTTGTGCCGCCGAGAGCACCGTGAAGAGCATTTAAGAACCACGTCATGAAGTCCACAGCGTCTCCTGCAGGAAACAAAGGAATACAAAAATCTTATTTAAAAAGCTACAAGAGAGACTCAGACTTTAATGTCACGAGTTCTGCTCATGACATTAAATTGGATTTTGGATCTACTCCTTGCGTTTCTGGACGTCACTGATGCAATATTCCTTTGATTCGGCCCAAACAGATTTAAATTAACTTAACACACTCCACTGTGGCTTTAAATTGAAAAAACACAATGTTTGAAAAAGCAAAAACAATTGCCAAAATTGCAAATAAAATTGCTATTGCAATATTAATTAAAAAAAATAATAAAAGAACACGGCCTGCCTGTGAACGCACCGATACATATTTAACAGCACAGCAAGCAAGGAATGCATGAACCCATCTAAGGTAACCATAAAACAAAAGTGACGTGCCCTGTTTGGTGATCTGGAAGTTCTTCTTGCTGCACAGAACCACGGCCTGCAGCATCTCATGAGGCGACACGTGGGCCTTGAAGTTCCTGGGGTTCCACAGTTTCCTCATGAGCTCCCCAAACCTCTGTACCAACAGGAACATGATGTCCCCTGGGGGCCGGCGGATCCCCCTGTAGTTCTCCTCCTCCAGGAAGTAGTTACGCAGCGGAGGCACGTTCGAAAAGGCCTAGAAACAGCAGGATACTTGCATTAGAACCAAGAATTGATAACTGACATTGAGTATTCGACAGTCATTCATTTAAACAGAAGCAGTGTCATTTTGCTGATAAAAGCCACTTCATGCAATTACTTTACCACTCTACTGGCAAACTACAGCAGCCTCAGAGGGTCAAAACTCAGAGTGGGTTTACAGCAGACCATAAAGGTGAAGTTAAACACGTTTATCCAAAGCCAGATGAGTTTCAGGATGTGTTCACACTTGTAGTCCGCTTCATTAGTTCGCACAAAAAACAAAAACATTCTATTTATTTGTGTTTGTCAGTTAAAAGCCCCGCTCCGCCGAGCGTTCACAGCTGCATTTTAAACTGCACCAAACGGAAAAACATGCATTTCTTAAGGAAGACACTAGCTGGTGCTGTTAGCCCAAATGCTAATAAGGCATGTTACTTTAACCTTTTAGCTTCACATTTGACGTCTTCTCATTTAGTCAACCTTGTTGTTTTGGTTTGTTCTCTTTTCCAACCTCGGGGGAACTAATTATTATGTGACGTTTTAGTCGCAAGTTTATGAGGCTCTTCCTGTTTGACCTCGTCTATGATCCTTGTGAGGTTCACAAATGAATCGAACCGTCCCAGAGTTCACTAGGAAGCTCTCTGAGACTCTCTTTTGGAGGGTCTCAGAGCGTGTTTGGTGGCAGTGGCTCTAAAGTTTGTTTTATCTTTAAATTTCAATAATTTAAAAAAATGTTTGTGATTGTCCATGAACACTTAGGAAAAAAATATCCACTTTAAAGTTCAAGAGTAAAATTATGACAATAAAAAACCATAGCACCAAGAGAAGAACCAGCAAAATATAAAACCTAAATAAAGTCTGACCTAAAGAATTTTACAGAATCTGGGATAAATCTAGGGATAAAAAAAATAGACCAACAGCCTAATTTAAACTTTTTCTTCTTCAAGGTAAGAACAGTACAAATTTATTTGTTAATAAATTCATGTCTGTCCAGTGCTATAAGGGGTTTCATTGTAGAAAAAAAAACAGGTCTGAAGTCATCCTTCTTGTGTTTAATGCCTAATAAAATCAGTAATTTTGAAAAAATGTGAGACATTACTGATGTGTGATTTACATTTTCAGTTTTTGGCCGGTCATAATTTGGAAGCTCTACAACCGAGTCGAGTAGAACACAGTCTAAATTCTATATTGATCTGGCACAAATAGTGGTAAATATCTATATGGCACAAATAGTTCATTAATTTGGCCACATAATAAAAAACGCCCCAAACTTTGCACACGTCCTGTTGTTAAATGGATCACAGAAGGTTTGAAATGAAAGATGGTCAAGTGGAAGGCCTTGCTTTCCATCTTATACAGCCCTAATGTGAATATCTGTTATGTGTTTTTACCTGAAGAACAACGTTGGCGTAGTCGTTGGCTTTGATATTATTGAGTCCCACGATGCCAGGCAGGTAGGTCGTGCCGTCGTAGGCTCTGTACAGTTTGCCCTGTTTGTCCAGGCCTGAGATGTGCTGCTTGGTGAACGTTGGCTTCAGCACATACTGCAGAAAACAAGACCCAAATTATATTTATAAGTCTCAAAATGAACATAAGTCAGAGTAAACCTGAAGACTCACTGTGATGTCCTCTAAAGACGAGTCGATGATCTCGTAGTTGTCGGGCAGACAGTAAAACTTTAGAGTGTGGAGATTGAGGAAAACGTGATGAGAAAACTGGACACTGTGGGTGTAGGCGTGGGACTTTAGACCTCTCCCTGAAAGAAAGGGTAGAAAACAGTCAGTCCATACGATTACATGCAACAGCAGAAATCTAAACTATTGTCTTAGTACAAGTATAATCTGACTGAACGAATGTCTATGATACAATAACCTCACGATAGAGGGCACAATAAATCATGATATCTGTGGAAATGTAGTGTTAAAATAGACCTTAAATTAACACACAATTAAATATTGTGCATAAATTCTTTGCATTGTAGCGTAATCTTAATGTAACTTTTAGTTTTTGCTTTGTGCCTCTTTTGGACATAACATGTTTATATCCACAACAGCCATACACTGTGAAAATCTCACTTTAAACAATATCTGTATCACAAACAGTGTCACACAATGAAAACGGTCAGATAACAAGATTGTTCAGAGTTTTAAATTTCTCTCAATACAACTAAAAAATGGGATTGATACTTGAGCCAAAGCTGCATGTTTATGACTGAGTCGACGAAGTATCAGCAAAAACTAAAGTAGGACATTGGCAAAGAGCAACAGATAAAGTAAATGAGTTATACTCATGTTTTTAATATCTGTATTTATCTGCATTAAAAAGCCTCTCTAGGCAATTGAAAACAAATGAGTTAATGCTGAACTGCTGCTGTTCTGCAGATGTGAGACTCAAATAACAACTCTTCGACTGTATGATTAAAGAAAAACATGCTTCTATGCCCAATTTACCTGGAAAATAATAGCTTTTTAAGCTGTTGATGTAATATGTTTCTCAAGGTTATATTATCGTCAGAATCTCATACCGTCTCATCCCTAGTTGGCCATTTAGGACTAGGAATTTCTGATTTCATTGCTTCCATGTCAGAAAGTTTGAGTTTAAACAAATTTGCCTTTTTTTTCATTTGACATTAGGTTCCCTTTTGCCGTTAAAGACATAAACGTAGCCCTCTTCATTTGTGCAAACACAGACAAAGACAGAAGTCTGGGTAAACGATCGAGCTGTGAGCTCTGATTGAATGTGTTGACCCACCTTGAAAGTATTTCCCACAGATCAGACAGGCGTAGACATTAATGTGGGAGAGAGAGACCGAGCACAGCTTCTCAAAGTCAAAATCCAACACACTCCTGGAGAAAACAAAAAAACAGCAGGACTAGATTCAGACAGAAAACTGACTGACTGAAGTAGGGGCTGCACGAAATTCACTAAATTATTGTGAAATGAATCTTTATCGCAAAAATGTTATATTCTTGATTTTTTACCTCAAAATCCTGAATCTGATTAGTTATAGTTCAGACCTGGTTCAGACTAAATTAGACCTGGTTCAGACCCGGTTTATTGATTTAGTTCCTGTTTTGACGGGTTGAAGTTAGTCCTTATAGTGCAGCCCTACCACCCAGTTACTTTGCACAATACTATGTCTTGCCTGTTTATTGTGTCCAGATAAGGACAGTGACGACTTCTCCGGTCTTCAGTTTGACGTGTTCGTCCTACTTTGGCTGCCACTGAAAGATAAAGATGAAAAATACTATTTATTTGCTAGCATTAGGTATTCTGACGACGTACCTGAATTTTGTTGTTTATTTTTGTGTAATTGTGTGTCTAAATTAATCTATTGACGTTGTTGAAAACACACATTTACAAAACTAGCAAGGTTTCTGCATGTGTTACATAGAAAGTATGTGTATGCATTTTTTTTCTTATATTTTGTTATAATACAATTCAGTTTTTAAATTTACAACCCCAAACTTCACACATCCAAGTAGAATCAGTAATAAGTACTGATTCAAGGATTTCCTTTCAATTAACTAGAGTCTAACAAATAAGTTGTATGCAGTAGAAATGAACCTATAATTGGTTACAGTCCAAAATCTAACGTTGTCGAGCTGATGAGCTAGCATCTTCACTAACGGATGCTAACAACCAGCTACCCAAACGTTACAGATACGTATACAACAGATAAACCAACCTCCATCTTCATTGTCATCATCGTCCACGTCTACATCTCTTTCTCGCTTTAGGGAAACCATAATTGCGTTTTTTGTGTTGGATTTAAAAGTATAAAACAGTTGTGTTTAGGAAAGCTTTAATATAGTGAGCACGTCCAAATGCACGAAAGTCGCGCCGGAAGTAACGTCACTTCTAAAAAGGAAAATGGCGATGCAAAAGCTTTACCGGAGTTTAGCAAAATGCGAGCAATGTCTCCTTTTCTTCCTGTGTTTTACAATAAATAAATTACATATGTGATAGATATAGCACGTTTTCTCTTCATTTTAATTGCATGTGCTTGAATACTACTTTTCATTTCTAAACTATTCGGCAGTGTTAGGTACACTCCGGATAAGTTTTAGTTGGACAACCGATTAGCAGCTACAAGCTATGTAGCTTTTGTCAGTGCACTCACTTTGTTTTGGTTTTTACCTTTGATAACATGGATATTTCAAGGGATGAAGAAGCGCACGATCTGAAATATAAACCTGGGGGTCGTCTGGATATGAGCCACGGCTTCCTGCACCATATTCGGAGGAACCAAATTGCCAGGTGACTACAGTATTTAGTTAACACTGTATGACTGTGAGACTTAAGTATTGTCTGTTATACTTATTTAAACACGCCAGTTCATAAATACGGTTATTATAAATGAATTTTAGTCATCAGAAAATATGAGTTGATTAATTATCAATTAATTCATTTCCAGAAAAAATATGCCATTGTCATCAGGCTCCATAGATTGGTGTGTCTTTAGTTAGTGAGAAAATGTAGAAGATTTTTCTCTTTATCAAGGCCTACCCAAGCTAAAATATGTATCAACATTTTTCTTTTTTACAAGGTGACAACTGGCCTACTGAAATTGTATATAGTCATTAAAAATATGACTAACGTTATGTTGCAAATATAATATTTATTTTTCTAAATTACAGTGATTAACAGTCTTTCTGTCATTGTTTATGTTATCTTTAGTATAAGAATGGCACAAAACTGCTGCAACCCATTCTGTTTAAAATGCACCTTTTGTGATATATTTTAGAGACGACTATGATAAAGAAGTGAAGCAGGCCAAAGATCTCCAGCGGAGGACACGTACTACAGTCCCCAGACGCCCACGCCGACCGGACATCCAGGTTTACCATCCAAAACAGAGACGTAAGAATTCAATGACACTTCCTGCTCTGCTTGATCTTACACACAAAATCCTCACAAAGTATAAAGTACACTTGTTGAAGTAATTATATAAATTAAATTCAAGTCTTTATTTTACAAACAGATTATGAAGTTTAAAATCACAGTGAGTCCATTGTAAAAAGATTGTGCTTGTGCAGATGGTTCAAAGACCGAAGCTGGAGCAGAGGCTGAGGAGTGGAACGAGAGCGGCTCGAGCACAGAGACGGAGAGCCAGGGCACGGAGCTGTTCTGGTTGGACTATCAGGCCGACTCTGGAACCATCACCTCCGTCCTCGTGCACAAGGTCAGTCCACAGCATTGGAGTACTGTGTAGCGTAAACAGGTTTCCACATGTCCCGGAAAACCTGGAATATAGCCTTTAAACCTTTTGTTTCAACTCGTAGATATGTGACTAGGTCTTTTGTATCTGTGAGGCCAGAGACTATACACAGACCTTAAAGTCCTTTAGACAAAAAACAAACTTCTACTGCGAAAAAATATTCATAAATAAAATATGATGCAGCATACTACCTTTAGTCTACTTCGTTATTGTTGCAGTTGTAGTTTAATAAAAAATGTAAACCATCTGCTGATGGAGTTTACTGTTAGTGTTCGTGGTTCACAATACATTTTGACAAGCAAGACATTATACATGAACAATGAGAGAAAGTATTTAGTACATAATATTAATAATGGATTGGATTTTATGTAGCGCCTTTTCAAGGGACTCAAAGCACTTTAGAGAGTCCATTATTCATTCACTCCACAGTCACACACTGGAGGTGGTAAAAGCCCTGTAGCCACGGCTGCCCCGGGGCAGACTGACAGATGTGGCAGCCATATTACAGCGTCTCCGACCACCACTGAACATACTCACACATTCAGACACCAGTGCCACAGAGACACTGGAGGCAAGGTGTGTGTACTGTAACAACAGTATGAACTGAGGAGCAGGAATCGAACTACCAACCTTTCAACCACCTGAGCCACTGCATTCACCTCACAACTGACATACAGCTTGTTCTAAAGATTTATGAAGCTGCTTCTGTCCATTTTGTTTCCTAGAAAGTAAAGGTTGGCTAATGTCAGAAGGTTGGGTCCGCTCTGGGAGGATGTAGACAGCACAGTTTGTGTTATTGTTTCCATATTTATATAGATTTTAGACAGACACGACAAACATTTAACATTGATATGGCCATATTTTACCAAGACATTGATTCCATCCTCATTCCCCCTCCCAGAGGTCCGTTGTCTCCCTGTTAGGAAGCAGAAGCGTTAGGTGGAAGTCAGTAGTCAGTCCATAAAGTCAGTCTTAAAGTTGAGATCTGAGAGGCAGGTTGAATGTAGAAAATGTGTTAGGATTAGGGATCGTAAGAAATAATGGATGTCGAGTTAGCTTTAGGGTTAGCTCGCCATCCTTGTAACATCAGAGTTCATAATCAAGGTTAAAAAAAAAATTGGACAAATCAACTTTATTGTCAATAGTACAAGGCAATAAAATGCAGTTTAGATAAAATGCCACAAAGCATTAAAATAAACAAAAACAAAAAACATACAAAGCAGCCATCATCCCAATTATCATAAACAAAAAAGGGACAGAAAAAGATCAGTCTTATATGACCTGCCCCTTTTTTTTAGCCACATCTTCTGGAAAAAAATCAAGAATCAACCAATCATGAGCCCAGACCCTTCCCCTGTTACAACAAAGCAACATTTGATCTTTTGTAAATTCTCTTAAACTTAGCAATACTCGTACAACATTTAAAGTTAGAGTCCAGAGAATGACCTCGCTCCATAAACCGAGAGGCACATCTGTTTTCACGAGGTGCGTGTTCGTGCAGAATGAGGGCTTGTTGTGGAGGCACTAACAACTGAAGAGAGATTGTGAGATTTGTATTTAATTTTTCGTGTTATTCAGGAGGATAAACCCGAGAAGGTGGTGGAACGCGTAGCTGAGAAGAACATCCTGGATCTGGCCATGAGGGCGGCGCTGGAGGCTCGCGTTCGGAAAGAAATAGACAAGAGACGAGACAAGCGCTGACAGTGGAGGAATGGGACGGCAGAGGCCATTGTCTCCAAAAACTGTTCTGTTCGCTGACGACGTGGGATTGTGTTCCTCCAGTGAAGGCTCAGCACACAATCGTGTGAGAAAGAGCGGACCGTTACATTTACGGAATTATGTTCATTGAGGCCATACCCCTGGTCCCCTATTCACCAATATTGTCAATACGAATGGGCAATAAAATGGCAGTTACATCCGGGCTTTTTCCATAGTAAAACAATAGTTTTTATATAGCTTAAACAAACATTAATCAAAAATCCCCCCCAGAGTTGTCATGTAGTAAAAACTTAGCTCTAGAGACCGGAACCATCTTTTGTACCAGGCTGTAAACATGAGTTTTACTCTTGTAAAGTCGCCATTGGGTTTCACCTTATATTTCCGCTTTTGGAGCCTGCCCTCTGGTGGACGGAGGTATATCGCTGTATGGCGGCGCCCTTACACGACAACCATTTTAGAGGTTCCATGGGAGAGGCTTGGCTCATACCGCCATCGTTGTTACACCTGCCACATGTTGAGAGTCCCTCCTGGCATTACACTCATCAGTTTCACCTTTTTTTCCCTCCCTAAAAACACAAACCTGGCCTGAATACATTTATACTGAAATCTTGCATCGCCGTCTTTAAAGTTTCCTGTGAAAAGTCCCCTCTCACTTTTGACTGTAAGTGTCTCTGATGCTAAAGATGTCCTCTGTTATTACTGTTTACAAAGTTTTGTTTTACAAATGATCACCTTTTGTGTTTTAGAGAAATGTTAGAATTGAGTTTTGTGTTGTTTTTTCCTATTTATTTAATATTTTATAAAGCCTTTTTATTTTTGATACTGTGATATTCTCTGATGTTAAAAAGTGCATAAAGCGTGGACACTGAGCAGCCATAGACTGAATGTTGTTAGTACACTTGCACTGTGTAAAATACAGCTCAGCAGCGACAATAAAAGACTTCCACTGAAGAAATGTGACATAGAAGTTGTGTTTTTCCTTCCACGTCCAGTAGATGTCACTGTGACTCTGAGTTTGGTCTCTGACGTCCTTCTCTGTCTTCATTCATGAACAAAGTATGAACAGGACAATCGAAGGTCATGTGACTTAATGTGATCACTTCAAGCGACTCTTTAAAGCCGTATTCTTGACTCTTTCTCCCCAAAAAATGTAATCTATGATTGACACGCACATCCATAATTCAGTCACTGGGCGTTGACAATGTCGGGTCTGGGTTGGATAAAACAATCTTGGAATAACTGAAAATAAAAAGCTAACCTAAAACATAATAACTACAATAAAAACAAAGCCTGCTTTAGCAGGGTGCACAAAAGTAACAAACTCAATTAACAGTGTGAAAATGGTAATAAAAATAATCCAGAACTAAATATATTACTTTGGGTCAGTGGTATATATTTTTTGGAAGGACAAGCTTTGTTCAGTTCATTAAAAAGTTTATTTAGTGTAAAACGTGTTAAATATGGATTTACTTCAACATACAGTACGGACCAGACCCGGACCAGACCCGGACCAGACCCGGACTAGACCTGGACTAGACCCGGACTAGACCCGGACTAGACCCGGACCAGACCCGGACTAGACCCGGACTAGACCCGGACTAGACCCGGACCAGACCCGGACTAGACCCGGACTAGACCCGGACTAGACCCGGACTAGACCCGGACCAGACCGGACTAGACCGGACCAGACCGGACTAGACCGGACCAGACCGGACCAGACCGGACTAGACCTGGACTGAGCCGGACTAGACCGGACTAGACCGGACCAGACCGGACTAGACCGGACTAGACCGGACCAGACCGGACCAGACCCGGACTAGACCCGGACCAGACCCGGACTAGACCTGGACTCGACCCGGACCAGACCCGGACCAGACCCGGACTAGACCTGGACTCGACCCGGACCAGACCCGGACTAGACCCGGACCAGACCCGGACTAGACCTGGACTCGACCCGGACCAGACCCGGACTAGACCTGGACTCGACCCGGACCAGACCCGGACCAGACCCGGACTAGACCTGGACTCGACCCGGACCAGACCCGGACTAGACCCGGACCAGACCCGGACTAGACCTGGACTCGACCCGGACCAGACCCGGACTAGACCTGGACCAGACCCGGACTAGACCCGGACCAGACCTGGACCAGACCCGGACCAGACCCGGACTAGACCCGGACCAGACCCGGACTAACTCGACCCGGACCAGACCGGACTAGACCGGACCAGACCCGGACTAGACCCGGACTCGACCCGGACCAGACCCGGACTAGACCTGGACCAGACCCGGACCAGACCTGGACCAGACCTGGACCAGACCCGGACTAGACCCGGACCAGACCCGGACCAGACCCGGACCAGACCCGGACTAGACCTGGACTAGACCCGGACCAGACCAGACCCAGACCAGACCTGGACCAGACCCGGACTAGACCTGGACTCGACCCGGACTAGACCTGGACTCGACCCGGACCAGACCCGGACTAGACCTGGACTCGACCCGGACCAGACCCGGACTAGACCCGGACCAGACCCGGACCAGACCCGGACTAGACCCAGACTAGACCTGGACCAGACCCGGACTAGACCCGGACTAGACCTGGACTCGACCCGGACCAGACCCGGACTAGACCTGGACCAGACCCGGACTAGACCCGGACTAGACCTGGACTCGACCCGGACTAGACCTGGACTAGACCCGGACCAGACCTGGACCAGACCCGGACTAGATCTGGACCAGACCCGGACCAGACCAGACCCGGACTAGACCTGGACCAGACCCGGACCAGACCCGGACCAGACCTGGACCAGACCTAGACTAGTGTGGCTCATCTGTTTGATTGCACAATCCCAAATGTAAGACTTGGTTTGTTGTTGTTCATTTCCTTCGAATGAAAGTGGCCTGAGGTTTGAACACTGTGCTCTGTAAATATTGTTGACAAGTGTTTTGCAACCGACAGGAGACAAACACACCCTCAATGCAAAGCTCAACAAAGCCACCAGCAGCGAGTGAGTGAGTGCTTGTGAATGGGTGAATGCTTTGAAAGTGCTTTGAAAGACCAAGAAAAGTGGGAAATGCCATTTACTATTTACATTCTTCACTGTCACCACAGCTTTTTTTTAATGACGTCATCTGTTTTGGTTTAGAAGGACAAAACGGTATTGTTTTTGTGAGTTCCCTTCTCCCTGACTTGTATTTCTTCATAATTAGAGGAATAGAGTAAGTTTTGAGCCTCTCTGGTGTTACGTCCTGAACGTGAACGTATTAGGACTCAGTTTAGGAAAAACCACAGGGACCTGTTTATTTACAAAAGTATTTTAAGTCGATATCTCCAGTGAACTATTTTTTATTATTGCAAGTGAACATTTTAATACTGAATATTTTTTATTATAACCTTAAAGACAGATCTTAAAAGTTTTACAAACTCAGATGTTAGACAAGACACTTAAGTTGTCAGTTGTCATTTAAGATAACTTTATGTTGTAAAAACTCATATTTAGTGCAGCAGCCTGTCACAGTGCCCCACAGACTGCAGCCACGACAAAAACTCTCTTAATCCTGTCTTCGCTCTGACTGTGGGTGTGACCTTGAGCAGATTGTCTAACGCCTAAACCCATTGAGTGAATGAATAAATATTAGTGGTATTTGGCAGTTGAAAGGGTGGATTTGTGTATGGAAAAATGCACCAGCCTGGGGCATCACGAGGAGCGGCTCTGCTCTGTGATTGGTGGATCCCAGACACTCCTCCGGCTTTGCTTTCATTCCTGGCTCCACGTGTTGCACTCACTGTATTGTCTCTGGTTTCAGCCCGAGTTAACTCTGGATAACTCTGGATAACTCAGGTCCAGACCCGCCTCATCAGAGCTCACACTTCCACAGCCTTCCAAACCTTCACACTCATCTGACTATGTTACGAAAGAGATCACCTTAAATGTACCTGTACCTGTTGAGGCAGGTACGTTACCACATTATGGGGTTTATGTTTTGATTCCATAACAGCCTCTTCGTAATTCCCGGACTTAAAGGGAACTGTTCCAGTAACCAGAGCACATGAATGAGAAGCCCTTCAATGCATTTGGGCGGTGATACTTTTAGGACTTTTTACATTAATCAGACACAAAAGGCACTAAACTGTTCCAAAGGTCTGTGACAGGGAACAACGCTGCTGTAAAGAGACAACATTTCACTAAACCGAGGAACAATTTTAGTGTTTTAGGGGCCAACATGGGACATAAACAAAGTGGCACAAAAAAGGATTTGAGCAGGTTTAAGTTGGATTTGAACAAGTTTTAGTTAGATTTAAGCAGGTTTAAGTTGGATTTGAACAAGTTTTAGTTAGATTTAAGCAGGTTTTAGTTGGATTTGAACAGGTTTTAGTTAGATTTAAGCAGGTTTTAGTTGGATTTGAACAGGTTTTAGTTAGATTTAAGCAGGTTTTAGTTGGATTTGAACACGTTTTAGTAAGATTTGCGCAGGTTTTAGTTGAATTTGAACAGGTTTTAGTTGGATTTTAACAGGTTTTAGTTGGATTTGCGCAGGTTTTAGTTGGATTTGAACAGGTTTTAGTTGGATTTGAACAGGTTTTAGTTGGATTTGAACAGGGTTAGGGTCTCTCTTTGTGAATTCAAACATTTTT
This sequence comes from Perccottus glenii, assembly GCA_024416835.2. Lineage (NCBI taxonomy): Eukaryota > Metazoa > Chordata > Actinopteri > Gobiiformes > Odontobutidae > Perccottus > Perccottus glenii. Next base: position 30,998,368 of record CM044556.2, on the reverse strand, counting down.
CGTCTAAATTACACAGTTACATTAAACACAGACAGAACCTGTGACTTTAAACAGTGAGTCTCTAAAATGCAGCTCTGAACTGTCTATGGCAGCTCTACCTTGACCCTTTGACCTGTGACCTCATCTTTAATTATAGCTCACCACTTTCAATATACCTCTTCCTCCTGATGAAACACTGAACAACAAAACGGTTTGTTCATTTTGACTCACATCAAAAAAAGAAAAGGGCCTTGAGGCACTGGCGTCACAAAAACACACTGGAGCTTGATTAAAAGTCTCAAATCTCCAAATGTTGCTAAGTCATCATGATGAGGGTTGTCTGTATCAAACGCAAGGTCACTTTATTCACGTATTATTCCCCGAAAACCTGGATTAGGATGTGAGCTGAGAGCCGATGCTGCCAAGAGTTAAAACTGTAAAACAAAAACTGGGTCAAGAAATAAGAAACCAAAACTTACTGACGTCTTGAAAAATGATAACGCAAGCGGATCTTCAATAATTCAAAGTTCAAATGTAATCAGACTCACCTTTGTTACCTTCAGATGAATGGAGCCTACATCAGCACAACTGCACAAGCTCTATGTCCCAGACTGAAGTCATGTTTTAGACCAATATGTACAGAGTTTCTCCTGAAGAGGTGGAAATGGTTAAATACAGACAGACAGCCATGTGTTTAAAGATAAATCTTCAATGTTCATAAAGACTATAATGTTGGAATAAAGTGGATGAAAATCTCTTTCATTTCTGCGTTGTCTGTCTTTATTATTGATAATATCTAATACAGAGCTGGGTTACTTTAGCCTCACGATATAGAATGTTGCCTGTGCGTCAATGCCACAGTAAAGCAGTCGCATGTTTGTGTTTTTTTACAGATATTGCGTCAGCGTCACTCTATCCTCCAGGAATCCCTCTGACCTGGAGCCAACAGCTGACCTGCCCCTCTAAATCTGAGCACAGTTCACCACAGGCCGTGAGAAAAGGGGTTTTATTTAGTCTCCTGTAAAGCAGAACACGAGCAGTACAGTACAACACGAACCATTACTGTAAGAGATTCTACCTTCTGTGTTTTAGTTCAGTTTAACTCTATAGTGTTGGAGTTTGTGCACAGACAACTCAGATGACACAGTGTGGACAAAATAATACATATAACACAACATAATCAAGTTCATTACATGTATTTCAATAAAATATTTAATCATAGGTTAAGTTTATAATATATAAAAAGACAAAAAAGTAGTGGAACAACAATGACAAAGAACTGTTTATGTGTGTTCTGGTATTAAATGTATATATTTTGGATCCTAGGCTCTTCCTCAGCTGTACTTCTCAGAGTCCTGTGAAGTTCATGAGGTGGAGCTGTAGTGGGACTGGAGCGGGTCATGCCCTTTCAAGGCCGTAAAGAGTAACCTCAGACAGACCCCCCTGACGTCCACAGTTAAATATAGAGCTGAGGGTGAGAGGATCCACACAGCTGCTGCGACACAGGAGAAGACCAACTGTAACACTGTAAATGCTGTAAGGTACTTCAGAGTCAGGATTAAACCTCCAGTTTGTCCTCTGTAGGGCTTTTACTTTTACAAACCCAATTCTGAAAACGTTCTGACAGTGTGTAAAATGTAAATGAAAACATAATGCACTCCAAGTTAAATAAAATATTGACATTTTTGGTATAACTTGGACTTTAAGTGATGATGACACAACTGGGACTTATATACATGATGACTTATATATATTTAACAGACGCTTTTATTCATAGCGACTTACAGTTGAGTTTTGAACATACTGTAATCTAGCGATACGTTTTTTTGGAAGACCAAGAAATAAGGCATTGCAATAGTCCAGATGTGAAGTGATTAATGCGTGGACTAAGGTTTCAGTGTCAGCAATAGTGAGAGAAGATCGGAGACGGGCAATATTACAAAGATGGAAAAAAGAGTTTTTAACAAGAGAAGAAATGTGAGGGCCAAAAGATAGATTTGAATCGAATAAAACACCAAGGTTACGGATCAGTGACGAAGGCTTAATGAACATGAACATCAAAAGCCTGGTTCATTGTTTTGACTGTGGCATTAGAACCAATCAGGATTATCTCAGTTTTTTTATCATTCAAAAAAAATTGCCCCTCTAAATCTGAATAAAAAAAATTATCATCTATTCACCAGTGTTACAGCTGACCTAAGTGTCTTGCCCAAGGACACAACGACAGTATGAACTGCAGGGAGAGCGGGAATTGAACCACCAACCTTCAAGTTACCAGGACAACCGCTCTACCACTGAGCCACTGCGACCTGGATTTAGACTAAAACACCGAAGGACTTGAATGTAACACTGTTATTGACCAAAAGAAAAGCAGAGAAGTATATTCTTGTTATATTTCCATTTTTCTGTTTCATTATTTTCATCTAAAACAACCGGGACAGTCATAAAGTTATCTGGGTTTTTTTCTACAATGTCTCCGAGTGACACATGTGACCTTCATGTGTAGATCTGTTTTATCATTTAATAAACATGTTCTGCAGCTGATGTCAGAGCACACTGGCCTGATGATAACTCTGGATTATATCATGCTTTCATCTCTCAGACTCTCCCTGTAACTATAACAGAAGTCTTTATGAGTTTGAGCATGTTCCTGACAGTTTTCGTTCGAGTGTGGCCTTTAGACTGTAACAAAACTCTCACGTGTTCTCACATCTGGGCTCTGGGTTAAAGTGACACATTATTTGCGAGTCTGCCACGGTTTAATGTCACGGTCTGTTTTGTCACAGTGTCCTGGTCTTTACTGATATCGTTGACCTCCACAGACTTCAGCCGTCTTTCAATCAGCTCCAGGCCCTTTAGTTTAAATAAAGGATCATGAAATACAGTTTTTCACAAGACTGGTCTGTCTTGATTGATTTCATCTCGGGTCGTTCTAAGATTGTGTTTAAAAAAAAAAAGCAAGTTCAGGCTGGTTTTGTGAAAGGAATTTTTTCGTTAGTGTTTTGCTAAAGGCAAAGTGTTTTTATCTGTTTGACTATTTGCTAAAGAAGTTCCACCAGGCAGTTTTATTTGACCAAGGGAACGCCCCGTCCTGTTTGAGGACACTATTTTATCAGGTTTCGCAAAAGCTTTTGTCATTTAAAATAAAGCAACATCCTTTGGAATAATTGTAAATTTAAGAGTATAATATAGCTTTTATATTGGAGGATCATTTGCAGCCTGTCCCTTTAAGGGTTTTTCTATTTATACATATTTTAGTTTTTCTTTCCATTTATTTTTTTTGTTAACAGTAAGTTTACCCTTTTACGTTCCACACACTAACACAAATAAGAATCTTTTGTTCTGTTCCCTTTCAGTTATTGTCACTTCTTACAGAGTATTTTTGCACAGCACAAAAATCAATAAGAAAATAGAAGTGTGGCACATTTGTACAAATGCAGTTTAAGATAAAACTTCAATGATCCCAGAGGGAAGAAAAAAATAAAAATTCACCTGTTAAAGTTATGTAATAGAAGTATAAATGTATATACACACAAACTCAGCAGCATTTTGAAAGTTTAATTAAAAATCTCTACATATTGACAAAGTAAAAAGGAGAAAATTGACCGTTTTATGGTTACACACATGAATAATAAAGTCTAACTGCAGCAGGTATAAAGGACTGTGGTAGTGCTTCTTCCTGCTGAGGTCAGTCTGCTGAAGGAGCTACTCAGACAGATGCAGAACATTTCATAGAAGCTGGAACCGGCTGTGCATTTTTTTTTTGAAGAGGCCTTCCGTCTAGAGTTTTAATTACTTGCGCTCTGACAACTATAGCTGATTACATTAGCATCAGACAGTAAAATGTGATGCGTTTAGCTTGCTCACTCCTGAGGTTTTCATTGGACACAACAGGTTTTATTCTGGTTTAAAGACTGCAAACCCAAACTGGACCAATCAGCTGTGAGCAGTCACATGAACAATCGAACATGATCCTCTTTATCTGTACAAGGAGAATGATGACTTCTTCCCAGTCAGATGTGAGTGATTGCAACAGGGGCAAAGGAACCAGAACTGACTCAAACCCTGTTCATACTGATGACAAATCTAGAGCACGAAATCTGAAGTTACGCAACTAATGTTGTTAAACAGGTTTTTAGAGTGTGGGTGTTGTGTGTACAATATAAAAACAAAAAACACAGCAGACAGAGTTCTGAAGGAGTGGTTGTTTATTACAGAGCAGGATGAAACTAGCATCAGGACATGAAGCACAACACAGAGGATCCTCTGGGGTTTGAAGTGAGGAGCAAAGGGAGTGAAGCAAAGCAGTAGAGGAAATAGAAAAGGCACTCTTATGCTTACTGTAGCCAACCAGTGACTGAGTGGGGAAGAAAACCCAAACCTGAGCGCAGAGGGACAGCGTGTAAACAAGGCTGGTTTCTCTGTACCACACCAGCCCAATGTCAGCGTCCTCCACGCCAGGAAAGAGCCTAATCAGAAAACTGCAGACCTTTTCAAAGGGATTTCAAACACTAAGCCTTATAAAGATGACCAGCTGGTAAAAAAATTAAATTAAAACCTTAGTTGACACCTTGCTGCTGAGGCGACCAAAGTTTTTCTGTACCACACTTTGGAGCCTCAGGTCAAACGGAGAAAAAAAAAAAAAAATTTTTATATATATAGCTCAAGTCCAAAGATTTCAAGAATCAAAAACCAGAATAAAGCTGCCGTCTGACGACTCCACTTCTCTGTATCCACGCCGAGTCTCAGAACAAATAAATAGTGTTGAGGTTTGAGACGAGGCAAAGAGACCACAGCAGAGTAGTCTCTGCTTTAAGAAGAATGATGGAGCAGGTTTCTCTGTAGCACACCTGACTTCACTCAACTTAAGCGCCACAAACACGAGAACTACATTTCAAATGCTAAAAGGACTGGTCTAAAATTGTATTTTAGTGCATAACAATCCAAATTCTCTTTCACTTCAAGTATAACTGATCCCTCTGCAGACCAGAGCAGTGACATAGCAGCCTCTGACTTTTCTGTATTACGTCAGAAAACAGCAAAGGTCTGTGGGGAATCATTCAGAGACTGAATTAGGACTTGGCTTAACCTTTAGCCTGCAATGCATAGCATTTTTAGAGAATTTTTTTATTGTGCCATTCTAGCATCCTCCATAGAGACAAGGGAATAAAATAAACCAAGAGGGACGCTGGGAAACAGAACCACGCCTGACGAGAGGAATGTCTGAGAGGAGCTGCTTAAGGTTTAAACGCCTCAACACAAAAACATTAGCTCTAACTCCAGTAGCACCAGTGAATTAGGAAGGCTTTTATCACAGATCTCCTAACACGCTACACCAGGACAGAGAAAAAGACTAACCATTGAGACCATTACGGAATGCCAGAGAGACTCTGAACCAGCTACTCTACGAGAGGAAAGGGGACTCCAGACCTGGACAATGGGACGTTCAAATGGTGCAGAATGGTTTCACATGTAGGACCCGGTATAACACAGCTACCAGTAACAGGACAAGGAGGAGGAGGAGGAGTGAGGAAAGATTCATGTAAGGGACACCATAATGAGAAAGAGGAGAAGGGCATTTCTCCCCCGGAGCTTTGGAGGCTTCTCTGTAGTATACACCAACAAGCCTGGGGGAAAAAGCTTAACACGTTTAGTATTTGAGCTTTTTGGGCACCTCCCATGGGAAGGACTCTCGGCCAAAGTGGCCATAGGCCGCGGTCCTCTGATAAATGGGCTTCTTCAGATCCAGCTCCCTGGAATACATAATCAACACATTTAGCAGCAGACACTTCAGATGCATCTAGTCTCCCATAAACGCTGTTCAAGAGAGTTTTACTGTCAGGGGTTAATTTATTACAAAAAGTAGTGAAATGTCAGTTTTCAGGAGCAGACTGAAACACATGCACGAAGCTGTGGCACTTACCAAATCCCTGAGGGGTGTCTGACTGCAGCTCGCACACAAAAGCCACACTTCATTTATTTTAAACGATTACCTGGTTAAATTAAAAGCTACAAGAACTTGATCCTAAAAAGTTGAGGGAACCCTTACTAAATATTAAAGCGAGTTGTGGGCCATTTGTTGCATTTAACCCTGAACTAAAAGAAAGGACACTAAAATTGAACCAAGTCTATGGTTGAAGGAGAGCTGCTTGGTCTTGTTTGACATGTTTACCTGACAATGACTCCAGGGCGAAGGTCAAAGTTCTTCCTCACAATGTCAAGCAGCTCCCTCTCGCTCTTGTTGGACGTCCCGTAGTGAAAGATGGAAATGGACAAAGGATGGGCGACTCCAATGGCGTACGACACCTATTACAGCACACACACACACACACACACACAATGCGTCATTTTGTCGTCTCCACCACCGCAGGGTAGGAACACCAGTCAGCTTTTCAGACAGTGATGGTTCGAACTGAAAAGTTGACGCTCACCTGGACCAGGACCCTCCGGCAGAGCTTCGCCTTCACCAGAGACTTGGCCACCCAGCGGGCAGCGTAAGCAGCAGAGCGGTCCACCTTTGTGTAATCCTTACCAGAGAAGGCCCCGCCCCCGTGAGCGCCCCAGCCTCCGTAAGTGTCCACGATGATCTTACGTCCCGTCAGCCCAGCGTCTCCCTAAAACCAGACACCAGGCCGTTAACACAATCTGACGCATCACGTGCTCCACACCCTCGGTTCATTCCCCGAGTCAAGTTACAGGACCAAACAAAAACACCATATCTGACATTTACTAAAAATCTGTGGTCATACAACTAAATATTTAGTGATTCACAGGATTGCTAGAAACAAAAACGTTTGTACAAAATAGTTTTGAGTTTGTAAAGTCAACGGGAGACACTGCTATATTTTTTTGAACACACCCCATTCAACTAATTGCCCAATTGCACAGCCTTAAGAGCGTGCATATCATGATTGCAGGGTCTTGTTTGTTTTCTGACAATCTACTGCACCTACTGGGAACTTGTTTGCCACTTAGCAATAAAAATATATATATATAAATCTGGATTATTCTGGTTAGTCACATTGTACTGCTATTATTTTGAACAATACTGTACCAACACAACATGATGAACATATGATTTTTGGCATTATACTTGTTTACATTTCATAAAAAGACAAATATTGCTAATGTTCTCTACCCACTCACTGACAGTTTGTCAGTTATTTGCCAAAACAATTTTTAGTGGCTAATTTGTAAATAGTAAAATGGCTTATCCTGATGATCTATTAGGTTTGTTGAATATAAAAGTGTGTATTTGCCTGTGGGCCGCCGATAACAAATCTGCCACTGGGCTGCAGGTGGTAGATGGTGTCGTCGTCCAGGTAGATGCAGGGGACCACGGCCTTGACGACCTTCTCTCTTCAGGGCGTCCCTCATCTCCTCCAGACAGATGTCCTCGTCGTGTTGGACCGAGACAACAATTGTGTGGACGCGCACCGGCAACATGGCACCGCGGTCCTGACGGTACTTGGACTGTCACCTGGACGAGAGCGAGGTCACGGTCAGGTTAGGAATTCATAAAAATTCAAAAAAAAAAAAAAAAAAAGCTTCTTGAATATGTTTGAGCTAGATTTTGACCGATCATAACAGGGCAGGCTTTATGCAATGTTTCTATGATTGGTCTATGTTTTTCAAATCCTGTCTGTACCTGTGTCTTTGAGTCGGGCCGGAGCCAGGGCAGGGTGCCGTTGCGTCGCAGTTCGGCCATCTTGGAGTTCAGTTTGTGGGCGAGGACGATGGTGAGAGGCATGGACTCCTCGGTCTCGTCTGTGGCGTAACCAAACATCAAGCCCTGTCGAGACGCATGTTATCACACAGTTTCTCACTGAAGGTCAAAGATAGAGTTAAAGAGTGTATCCTGACCTGGTCCCCTGCTCCGATGTCCTCCTCGTTGCGGTCGACGTGAACGCCCTGAGCGATATCGGGCGATTGCTGCTCCAAGGCCACCAAAACATTGCAGGTCTTGTAGTCAAAACCTGCAGCAAAAGCAGATCAAGAACAGTCAGTTAACTACTGAATTATTTATATAGCAGTTTTCGCAAGAGTTCTGAAGAGCTTTACAGTGGAATCTACATTAAGATTCAATAATACTGTCCTCAAGGTCAGAGCAGCTCTAATGGAGTCCATGAAGACTTATCACCAGAGAGAGGGCACCCATCACCCATTTCTCTCTGATGCACTGGATTACAGAACAGGAAAATAATATAAACTGGAGCAGTGTCTAGTCTGCTTTGCATAACAGACCGTTTATGGCCGTCAGAGCGGACTTTTTATTTTTATACTTCTCTTCCCCCCGGCATTTGTTTCAAGATATCCAACCTAAACTGACTTGCGTGTGAAGATAAGAGATTAAAATCAATTACATTCCTCAAATACCGCCTCACCAACTAAGCATTTATTATAGTCCCATATGTCTGTATCCATTATTGTGTCAAAAACAAATTCAAACCTGGGGAAATACCCAATGCAGCTGCCAAAGCCAAAAGATTCAAGCACATAAGTCATAAGCACCTTTGGATGAGTCGTCGTATCCGATTTGGCGAATGGTGTCGGACCACCTTCTGATAGTCCACTGTAGCCCGAGAGGTCACTTCACCGGCCAAAAGGATCATCCCCGTCTTGGCCACGGTCTCTGCACAAAAACACCACCACCTTTAAATTAGATTGTGTGTTAAATATCTGAAGAAGGGATGAGGCTTGACTTACCACACGCAACTTTGGCATCGGGGTCCTGCTTGAGATGAGCATCGAGAACAGCGTCACTGATTTGGTCACAGATCTTGTCTAAAAAGCAACAGAACAAACATTAGCGTTAAGATTCAAAGGGTTTGTCATTCCTTCCTTGAGACTTGGCTTTATAGAGCCAGCCACAGGAAATTGCTTTACTGCAGTAGCTCAGTTGCAAAACAAAGTGTTTTTTTTTAAGTTTTAAGTAAGAAATAAAAAGGTTACGGGAAATGTTAACCATAAATCTAAGCCATGTATGTTGCTGTAAAAAGGTAAACGTTCAAACTTAGCTGTATGTGCCATGTCAGCATTACATGTAGAGAAGATAAGATATGGACTACAGAGTAAAGTACAGAGACGTGGTAGTTCAGTCTAGTCTATATTAGCCTATCCCAGCTGCCTTTGGCCTGAGGCAGGTTATACCCAGGACCCAGTCATTACAAGGTGAACCCATTCCCTCTCAATTATTCATCAACGGCCAATTCAGAACAAACTGTCTTAAGACACTAGGAGGATGCCACAGTAACACTGGAAGGACATGCAGACTGAAACAGCTGACTAACTTCAGTGTGTTTCTTAAGAGTTGATTTTCATGCCTTTAGTTAAGTTTGTTTGGGGCCACATCCATTTGTCTGATGCATCACCAAAATGCTTCTTACATTATCTATTCTCCAAACATTTTAAAACATTAGATGCCACACCCTCTTCCCCTCGTGCTAACCTTTATATGGCTGGCTGCAGTGTGTTTATATATGGAAATGCTTCTCATGTTACCAAGTTGGAGTATAGTAGGAGTGGCCCTGGGTCTTACAACAGTCGCCATTGCATCATTCGCACGTGGGCTGCAAGGCAGCGCGCGCAGTAAACCGCGGACCGGAAGACCAAACGCGTGGAAACGTAAAGCACAAACCCCAGGCGCTATTACATACTGTTACACAATACAAAAATGCGTTTATCAAGTCAATACGAGGTTTTTCGGGTTAAACTGTACTGGTAGAAAGTTGTATTAATGCATTTCGCGTTTAAATAAAGCGCTTAGAGGAGAACAAGTCACGTGGAAATCTACCTTACATTATAAATTAGCTAGCTCGTTTTAGCTAGCCGGTCCGGCCTCATCGAGACTTATTGAAGCGAGCATCATATTCACACAATGTTATCGCTTACATAATGTTGTTAAACACACCTACAGTGGTAAAAAAAAATTATTTGCGACAGTGCTGTGGGACATTGTGAGAGGCTCTTACCGGGGTGTCCTTCTCCAACCGACTCTGAGGTGAACAAGAAGCAGTCCTCGTCAATGAGCGAGTTATGAAAGCCGTTCATTTGTCCGTTCATCATCGTTAAACCGTTTATATGGCAATACTAAGCGTACGGGACTGTATTTTCCTTCTTGTTGTGTTGTTGTATTCTTCCTCCCGTTTCCCTTAGGGCACCGGCTAAAATAAACTAGCTTCTCTTCAGTTCAGCGCCTGAATCTTGACCCGCATGTCGCAGCGCTTCAGTATTTATTACGTTAGGAGGCGGATGCGTAATGACGTCAAGGATGGGCGGGGCGGACCGGACCGTACCGTTGTGCCAATGGGCGAGGGGTGGGGCGGTTCTGTTACACGGCGGCCATGTGCTGTCAATAAGGAATAAAAAAATGTCACTCGAAAGGTTTGCGATGTCAGCACGACTCAGCACTAACCTGATTCCCGCCGAAAAATGCGCATCACGTTTAGATTTAGCTCTATTGTGTGTCAGAGTAAAAATGAGACCCACACGTGAACAGACAATGGTGAGGCTTATTTCGATCGATGATGACAGTTTGCATCAGATTCGACGTGGGCTTTGCCAGGTTTCGGTGTTGCGGGTCAATATCACAATAATTTGCATATATAACTGAATTATTTACCGAAAAAATGCGCATCACGTTTAGATTTAGCTCTATTGTGTGTCAGAGTAAAAATGAGACCCAACACGTGAACAGACAATGGTGAGGCTTATTTCGATCGATGATGACAGTCTGCATCAGATTCGTCGTGGGCTTTGTATAATAATTAGCATATATAACTGAATTATTTATCTTTATTCATACTTAAGGACAGTTTTATACATAGAATACTGTAAAGACACCAGGATAACTTAATGTCAAAGGGCTTTTATAAAACTAAAGGCAACTAAAAATTAAAGAATGACAATATAATAATGTACAGAGACAGTTTAAACAGATATAGATGTTGACACTTAAGCACATGTCAGTAAAAAGATTTAGACATGAGAACAATGCATCTGAATTAAGCAGGATATAGGTTGTACATTGCTAAAGTCAAAGTTTGTAGTAGCTGCAGATATGACAAATGAGGGGGAAAAAAACAATGAATTTAAAATGCACTGTACATTTACATTTCTTTACACATAAAGCATCATGAAACAAGTCGACTAGAACAACAGATCTTCCCAATAAAACCAGAGAGAGCAGAATAAGTTTTAGTTTTTTTATCCATGTTACAGGGTTGGAGTGAAAACAGGAAACAAAAGATGATTGCATCAGGTACAGTCCAAAACGCTCAGGAGGTAAGAAGAACACAGTCTTTATTAATGGGGTTGAACTTATATTTTTACATCAGAAGACAGATCTAAAAAATTAAATATACACTATAAACTGTTCATTACCACCGCTGGAGGACATTGCCAACACCAGGGGTCTCAGCAGGGCCAAAACAATGTTCAGAGACAGTACACACCCTGGACCACAGGGAGACAGAAGCCTTAAAAGCAGGACTAACAGAATTTAAAATAGTTTTTATCCCTGGGGTGTAAGGACATGGACTTTTATGAATACATAATAACAGCAGTGCTTTGTAAAGCTGGAGGTGGGGAACACAGAGGATATTATTAGTATTCTCTCAGCATTGAGAATGAAAAAAAGATAAAGGAACATAAGGTTTTTATAAAGACTACATTATAGCGTTTTGTTTCTAAATTATGCCATTTTAACAAAGTAATGGTCAGTTTCTACAGGCTGAGTTATAAACACGATTAAAAAATGTTTAAAAACAGGCCACATTAACTTTTACTTTAAGAAACTACTCCTGGAAAAAAAAAAGGTGCTGGATTCAGATATAGTTTTGCTGCATCATAAGTGAGCATTTGACAAATATGTCTAAAAATTTAAATATTATATTTCAAAGTATTACACATTTTTCTACATGCTTTTTAAATCCAAATGTTGGTTGTAAAGTGACTCCTAAGTGGTTAATTATTTAGTCACACTTGTCCATGCACATAAATAACAGTATCGTCCGCATACATTTGAACATCTACCTCGCCTTGGAGACAGGGCCTGAGTCAAAATACTCACAATAAACTGAATATGCTGCAGAATGATGAATTGGGCATTATTTTAATATTATGTTGCGTATTAAAATATACAACCTATATGAGATTATACTGTATATAGTCTCATATACGTTGGGGCGTTGCTGTCTGACTCTTGGAGCTACTGTGCAGTTTGGTGCTGAGCTGAATATCAACAATATTCGTTCTGTTCTGTTGTGTATACTGTCTTGTGTTTGATAATAGCTGTAATTATTCTTCTGTGTTCTGCTGAAAATCTGAAGTGAATAAAGAATATTCTCAAGTCTTACATAAAACTGTGACAGTGGAACTAAAATAATCTTTTTTAAAGGGTTGTGTATAAAGTATAGTTAAGTTGATTCATGAAAGTGTTCCTTGTAATAGGTGTTTTTAGTCTCTAACTTGGTAAAACTAACTAAAAGTGAAAAAGGAACTCGCCCGGCGCAAAACAAAACAATGTGTCTGGAGCTAAATGACTAGCATCCTGCTTGTGTCGCAAGAAATGTAGTTCCTTCCTTGACAAATATTTTTGTCTGCATTTTGGGAGTTTATACAAATACATTAAAGTATTTTTTTGCTCTTTCCTGGCCTTGGTCCACTGTGGGCCATGTTTGATCTTTATTGGTTTAAATTTGGTTAGTAATTTTTCAGTTAAAGTTAAATGTTTTATTCATTGTCTTTGTGAAGTTAATTATTTTTATTAATAAAACATTAAAGGGACGGTTGTAAAATAACTGCTTCTTTAGCCTTTAATAATAATAAACTCAACTCAAATGTGGGGCTAAGCCTGACTCTAATTTAATTGAATCCATTGAAATGTATTGC